>JAKCPI010004130.1:0-15607 GCA_023213315.1 Euborellia annulipes
GCTCTTTATACCAGTCCTTTCCCATTCCTAGTTCGACTTCCTATTTTCTATTAATACCTGAAATGTGCTGAAAAAATAATTTTATTTTTACAAAACTTCATAATCATGATCATTTTAAAATTTCTCATTTTCATTTCAAATTAAGATTGAAAAAACCTTTTTTTTACCTATTATGCTTTATTTATTTTTATTCTCTCTTTGAATCCCTCTTTGTTTTTTTAGAAGTGGAATATTTTTAGGCTTTTTTTTTTCCTTAAATTGTTTGAATAAAGATAAAGGAAAAGAATTCCAATAACAGAAAGAAAATGACGTCAAAGTCAAATAAAATTTTGTATTCTCCTCTTATCTGAGTAATATTAAAAAAAAAAGATTCTTCTCTTTAATTAAAAATGTATAATTAAAAATTTTCAATGCGCTCTTTAGGCTTATAACCTGGTGATGAATAAATATTCAGATTAATTTCTGACATTTTAATGTTTTTTTTAACCTGCGAGCAGCGATTTATAAAGTATACATATCCATACAATGGGCTGGAAAAATTAATTCATCTTTGGTTCCTCTTACCTTCCTACCTACCTACTATTGAAAGTTGTGTTATGTGCTTGTTACCCCAGTTTTTTTGTGTCGCTATATGTTTGAATTTTACGGCAGTAGCGACTACGTCCCAATTCAAGATGTAAAATTTATAAACCCTATATCCCTTATAGTGTCAAGGATACATGATTCAAGTTCATTGTTGTTTTTTTTTTTTTTTTTTTACACACTTTTTTCTCATTCACACTCACTCACACACACATTTACACAGTCTTTTCGGCAACTTAGGCCATAATGGGCCTACATTTCTATTTGTTTTTCCTTTTTGTTTTGTGGGGTTTGTTGTTAGTGTATTTAAATTTGTATTGTGTTTTTGAATACTAGCCACCGTGGTGCCTCTAAGGGTCTAGTAATAAATTTGTTTATTTATTTATATTTTATGGTGGGTCCCTATGGTGTCCTCTGGCTTTCTGAAATCGACCTCGAGATCTCCTGCCTCTTTTTTTTTTTTTGAAAGTTTTCTTGAAACTTGAATATTATTAGCTTTATCAATATTAACAATACTTGTCTTGTTTGAAAAAATGCTCTAAGCTTTGATTAAATATGCTTCTTTTTCACATCTCATACCTAACTTGAATATAAAATTTCAACCTCCTAGCTCAATTCCATGAGCTTTAAATTGTTTCACAGACAAAGAGACCATGTTTCGAAAACCACTTTTTGAATTCAGGAGACCTCAAAAAGTCTATATCAATCAAAATCTCGACATCGAATTTTACCAATACTTTCTCTTTATATATATTAACACATATAGGTAAGAGAAAGTAAAAAGTGATACACTGGCGCCAGTAGAAATAATGAGATATGTGCAGCTCTCTACTGCCGCCAGTAACGACAAGCAACGCTTTACTCATTTTCACACATTAAAATTATCTATTAATTTGAAATACAGAGATTGATATAGACCTATAGGTCTATATATTAGGAAAAGAGAATTTTTTGAAAATATTTTTTAAAATGTCAGTTCACTTGAATCGGAGCAAGTGGACAGTATGCCTACGTAGAATAAGCAGTTGAAACTTTGTATTCACTATTTTATACTTTTTAAGTTAAATAAATTTTAAACAAATATGTTAGTCTATAATTTAAAATTTCCATAATAATAATTTTTAAAATTTATTAATTTACTGGTCATTTGAAAATATTTTAAAAAATCTTGTATATTAATCTTATCCCTCTCTCCTCATGTAAAGGCTTGTTTAATACTTAGCAATATTACACAAATGTATTATAATCAGTTCACTGGTCTCATCTACTCTAATTTATTTATATAAGATGCTAGAATGCAAAAGCACACATACATGACAATGGAGCTCTGAATTAGGAGGCCAAGATCAAATAATGATGGGAAATAAATGCTCTGCCTCTCTGCTAATTGGGAGACAACGGTTCTCAGCATCTCTCTCTCTCTTGGAACTTCACATTACTCACTTATCAAGATGATGGAGACGAGCCTTACCTTAAATAAACGAACTGTGACAAATCATTAAAAATATCACCTCAATTGATTTGAAGAAAGATGGATAATTAATTAAAGAGATACGTTTATGTTTAATTAAGTTTTTTATCAACAATGACGAATTCTCATACTATCATTTATTAATTAAAGAAAATAAGCGTAATACGGATATTTATTTAAATAAAGGGAGGAGGAGAGGAAAAAAGTTGCAAAAATAATTTTTTTTATAAAAGAACCTCATTTATCAATTCCTCCAAAATATAATTTTCATTATCAGAAAATACATAAAAATAACAAAATAAGCTATTTACCGGAGTCTGAACCCAGTTACTCCCTTAATTTACACCCGTAAGTGACGTCACTAGGAAAAATGAGGAAGTCCTTATTATACGAGGGCAGGTCAATAAGTCCGTGTTTTTGGATACAAAATTATTTTATTTTTCAACGTAGTCTTCTTTTGAGCTCTATACACTTTGTCCAAAGTTTCTCCAATTTTTTTTATCCCTTCGAAACTGTCGAGGGTAACTGAAAATCATCGTTGGAGTCAGATCTCTTTCCGCCCAGCCATTTTTGGGAAACAAGAAAATAGTCACTGGGGCTGTAAATCCTGAGAATAGGGGCGGATTGAGGGGAGCATTCGTATCCCAATTCATGGATTTTTGCCATGGAAACTGAAAAATATACTTTTTTCCATTTTCTTCTCAAAGTTCAGAAGGTAGCCTGCTCTTAATGGATGTCAAACAAAAACTAAAAGACCAGCTGGTTCGAATTTCGACAGGGAGTCAGCTGATAGTTTCCTGCTGATACGAGCAGTGTTGCCATTTCAGTTAAGAGGCGGGATATTCAAAAAGTCACGGACTTATTGACTTGCCCCTCGTACCTATGCCACGTTTCCAGAGCACTGTCTAAGAACCCCCTATTTGGGTATAACATAGTATTTTTTTAATTTAATTTTTAATTAGTGATGTATACACCATGTTTCAACTAGTGGCCCTCATTTTTACTTCTTCAAATTCAGATTTTGTCAACTCCCAATTTAATTTTGTTCAGTCGCAATTTGAACTTTGAAAAGATATGTTTATTTATTCTTCAATGTCTACTTGCAAAGATTCTTTTTCTGAGCCCTCTATTGTCAAATTAAAAAGCATCGTTTAATCTTCAGATACATCTTAATGCCCGATATACATGTTTATAAAAAAAATATCTGAAACTCGTTAAAGAAAGTTCCAACGAGACTTAGCATTTCTTAATTTTTTTAATTATCCCATCATTTTGTCTTCTCTCCTATTGTATGATGTGGAACTCCTACTACAAATACCTCAAACAAAGGTTGAATTATTTTTTTAGTAAATAATTTTTATCTAATAAAATAATTTATAGACTCTCGCTTTCTATGTCTCCTTAAGGTTCGGCGGTTATTTTATGAATGAAAGAATGAATGGCTGACTGACGAGTGTGTTGTTTATATTTTTCGATACATATAATGAATCGTTTAGAAAGACATGAAGAACAAACAAATACGTTATTTATTTGACAACTAATGTGTGTTTGCGCGGTGACGTCACTCCGACGAGACACCTGCGCCCTCTCGCTTGGAAAATGTTCATCATCCGATAAATAAATAATTGCATTCTCTCTCACTCTCTCTTTGAATGAGAGAAAAAGTGCAAAACTGAATAAATATTTGATTCGAATAAAAGATGGACCCCAATCTCAAAGTCAAATTTTATGATAAATCCCCCCCCCCCCTCGGTAGCTTGAAGCACAATTAATCTCTTATTTTCTCTCTCTGCATTATCGGTCGTCATTAATTTACTTCCAACACAACAACCCCGTACAATGACCTTTACAAATTTTAAAAATATATACTTTAACCATCAGCACAGCCAGGGGTTCCCCTGAGTCCAAAAAAGTTGTTTTTGCAACATGGTCTGCTCTGTGTGTGTTCAATTTAAAGCATGAAGGAATTGAGCTACGAGGGTGAAATTTTATATTTAAGTTAGGCACCCTCCTGAGGCGCAAAAATAAGTTTTTAATCAAAATCGGCCAAAGAATACTAGTACAAGATAAACTACCAAAGGTGGTGGTTACCTGTCGACCTTTGGTAGTCTATATTGATCAATTGACCTTGTCCACCCACATACACAAAATATTGCTGGAATGTTGCAGGAATATTATTTCAAAACATTCGAAATATTGCACAAAATATTCCTGCAGGATTCCAGCAACATTCCTATATCCGCGTTTTTATTCAGAATATTTTGTCACAATATTGAAATACAATATTGCCAGAATATTGCACAGCAATGTTGCCAACATTTTGCGATGTAATGTTACTATAATATTGTGACACAATATTGCATGCAATATTCCTTCAACATTCCACCAACATCTTGAACTACGTTTTTTTATTCAGGGAATATTGCCAAAATATTACAATGTTAATATAATATAATATTCCATTTCATACTATGTTCCAGTATTTTGAGATGCAATGCATATATGCATTGTACGAATGTGGTGATATAATATATATATTAATGTAATATAATAAATTCACGACATGCGTGCAATGCATATATGCATTGCATTTCAATATACTGGGGACATAATATGAAATGGAATATTATGACTATATTGTAATGTAATATTTTAAGTAATATTCTATATATATATAATATAATAATATCATGACATGCGTGAAAAAGAAATACATTTGGAACTCAAAACCAAATATCATTAATATTATAAATATATATTTATTTACAATATTGCAAAAATATTCCTGTAATATTTCTACAATATAGCAATTTATTTAATGTGTTAAGATTAAAGTTAAAATAGTTGCACGGGAGTAAAAATCATCAACTTTTTTTTATTTAACTTTAACGTTACATCAAAAACAAAACGTCTCTCTCCAACTATGCATTCTTTGATGCGTCAACTCTCTTTCCCACTCTTCTTTGAGCTTGTCAGTTTCAGTGGTCCGAGATGTGGCAATTTATCTTTTCTCTTCCGGCTCCTTCACTGTGAATACTGTATCGATAATTGGTCGGTGACTTCATATGGACCAAACTTACTCAAGCAATAATCCGGCGCATCTTTTGGCTCTGGCGTCACTTAACATAGGGTTACATTTTTTCTCCAAACCAAATCCCCAATCCCGAATTTCGACATGACTTCCTATAATAAATTTTACTATTATACTATTTGCCAATGTTAAAATTGCCTCGGTATTTGCACTTACCATTTCCTTTTTCTTCCTCCTCATTTCAACATTTTTCACAAACAATTGACTTCCTTTTGTTCTTCATAACCAACATATTCGAAATGAAACTCAATTTCGCATTTCGCTTCACATCCAATATTCAGTGTCTCCTTCTTTCCGGTCTTAAGCATTTCTTTGCAGCACATACCGATTTCACGTTAGGCGCCATTTGTTAAGATTAAAGTTAAAATAGTTGCACGGAAAATAAACAACTTTTTTTTATTTATTCTTAACAACAAAAACAAAACGCCCCCCCAGCTGTGTATTCTTTGACGTGTCAAATGAAATCAAATTATAAATGAGATTTGGTGGCTGTGAATGTAATAGATTTTGACAGGGCAGGTTCAGCCAAATAAAAAAGCCTTTATATGCAAGTTTCTCGACTCCTGAAAATATTTCCTCTCATGAACGCTTCAAGGCGTATTCATTATATAAAATTTATATGTACATTTTGTAGACGGACTGATGATGAGACATTAAAAATACCCTGAAACGTCTCCGGAATCGAAAAGCATATAAAGGCTTTTTGGTTGGTTGAACCTCCCTATCAAAATCAAATTATAACAAAATTTTTTGAAATATTGTAAAAATATTCCAACTTAATTTTTTGCAGATTTAATAAAATATTGCTGCAATATTATTATAATAATGTAAAAAAATTTTGTTATAATCCGATTCAAAATTTCTTTGCAATGTTACAATAATATACCAGTAATATTTTTTGAATGTTGCAAATAAATATTGTTGAAATATTATCACAATATTTCAAAAAATTTGTTGAACCGAATATTAAAAATTTTTTTTCAATATTACAAAACAATATTTCACCAATATTATATTTGCAATATTGCAAAAAAATATTGCTGGATTATTTCTATAATATTACAAAATATTTAGGAAAATTTATTCTAAAAATTTTTTTAAATATTATAATAATATTCCAGTAATATTTTATTTGCAACATTCCAAAAATATTGCTGCAATATTGCTACAATGTTATAAGAAAGATTCCTCAACATCCAAATATTTTGTGCTCTGTGGGCAGTTTCAAATCTTCAAGAATACTAATACTTTACTGATGATATACTTTCTCAGTTTTTTTTTTTGATTTTCTAAAAATTCGCTCTAAAGTTTTTGATTAAATTTCAAAAATCAATTATTTTTAGAAGCTCTTTAAAATGTATTGTATATTCTCATTTTGCTCTCAAAATTTCTTGAAGCATACTTTACTCTTGTACTTCAAAATAGGAGAAATGGTTGCTAATATTTTTCAATGTTTAAAAATTTTACATCTTGAATTCTAATATATCGGCGGAAACTAAATATATGTGTACACAAAAAATCTGGTGTGACAA
This sequence comes from Euborellia annulipes, assembly GCA_023213315.1. NCBI lineage: Eukaryota > Metazoa > Arthropoda > Insecta > Dermaptera > Anisolabididae > Euborellia > Euborellia annulipes. The sequence continues at coordinate 6,677 of JAKCPI010004130.1, forward strand.
GCACAGAACACAATTTTTTCTTACCAAATGTAAGGTCACACCAGATTTTTTTACCATGAAATAATATCATTTGTCCGGTAACAATTAAAAATAAATAAGTGGTCATTTTTACAGCCCTATGCGAACCGATTAATTCCAAATTTTAAGATCATTTTTAGTCCTCTTAGGACTATAAATTTTTAAAGTGGTTTAAGCTAAAAAAAAAAAATTATTTTTGTGTGAACCGCATACATTCGAATTTTTCCATATCTGGGGTTCTTTTAAACTGTAATAATTTCTTTTTAATTTTCTTTTTAAGTCAATCGGCTGCTGAGGTCATTTTGACTTTCGAGTACAATACAAAAAATACAAATGGCTTCTTACGGCCTTTCAACTGGGACCGCAGGCTCAGAACTGTAACAATTAAAAAAAGTGAAAATATTCTGAGGTTTTTTCATAATCTTAATACTTCCCCTCGGTATATAATAGTTCTGGAAAGTAAAATTGCACTCTTACTCGGTAGATTAATATTTATTCTACCCGTATATCAAAGCTCGGAATGATATGACAAGTGAATAAGTAGTAGCTACTTACTTATATTTATATTTGATAATATACTAGTTATATCATCAAATAAAAGATTATATTCTATTTAATAATATTTATTAATAGCAAATAATTGAAAATATTATATAAATAAATACAAAATATAAAAAATTATTAATTACTATTAATTGAACTTTGTTTACGTACCTGTATATAATTTATTATTTACTATTAACAAATATTAGATAATAATTTATTTATTTATTATTAAAATCATGTTTATTTTTTATTGTAAAAATTACTTATTTAACAGCTATCACGTATGTTGATATTCTTTTTATTAGCATATTCCTTATATATCCCAACCAGTGTATCTATAACGTATATTAATATCTTACTTAACACATTTTAAATGCTATTCTCTAAACAAAATTTTAACAGTGTTTTTATTGTATTAATTTTGCTCTCGTTTTGATTTATATTGTATTAATTTTGTATGGTCTATGTTAATTTTTATGTATTTATTTTGTATTCGTTTTGGCCCAATGGCGCGTGGCTAAACGGGCGAAATAAAAAAAAAAAAAAAAAAAAATTTAACAGCGACGTTAACATGTTGCTCTTTTCTCAAAGCTGGCAAAATCATAACCTTACATTTTAAGTTAAAGACGCCATTTTTATGCATTAAATACCATGTTAAAATATTAAAGCCACCCCCTAGACATGACATTAATTTTTAACGCTATTGATTTGTTGAATGTTAACGCTTTGGGGTTAAGAATTTTACTTACAGAATAGTAATTTGAGTCAAGGAGGTGTTAAAATGAATTAACGCTGATTTCAGATGTTAAAAGTTAACCTTTTTTGCAGAAAATAAACCAGTTTATGTGTATTTATATTTTTCTGGTAGGCCAAACATCTCCCCGGAAGTTCAAACGCGGATAGGCTCGATATCTCACAGGCCAGGGGATGTCTGGCCCACCAGCAAAATAAATATACCGCCAAAATATGTTAAACTTGTTAAGTTCGAATCGAGACGTTTCTGATCTGATTTAACTAAATAGGTCTCCAAAAAGTACAAATTTTGTTGGTTTGCCGTTTGATTCTCAATTAATATAAAATTTTGTTTCAAATCCATCAACACGTTCGACTGCATGAATCAATTACAAACTCGCACACACAATCCAGTTCATGTTTTATATATACCAGTATGTAAAAGAATAAAAATGTTAATGATAATCATCACATCATTAGCTTTTAATAGTCCCCCTAATCACGTGACTTTATTTCATTTTTTTTTTTTTCAAATTGACTTTCATAATCTTTTAATATTTAATGCAAACATTTAAGTATTTATTTAATAAACATCTGATGGCGAATTTTGTCAATATTCCGACATTATTCGTTTATTTAATTAGAATTTTTTCTTTTATATATATATATATATTTAGACAATTTAAGTGTTGGTTAAACATTAAAAAAAAAGAAAAAGAGAGAAAATGATAAATATTTTCTTTAAGTTTAGTGATTTTTATTTTCAAATTATGCTATAAGAGAGTCAGAGAGAAAGTAAATATAGGGCAAAAAGAGTAAGAAAAAAAAGAGCGAGAGAGAGAGATAATCATCTTAAAAAAGAAAGTATGACGTCATAATTAATAGGAGAAGAAGAAAAAGAAAATTAAAAATAAACATAAAGGGTGTTATTTCGTTAACAGTTATTTTGATCGGATTATCTTATCAAGTTTGTACTTTCTCTCTCACTCACTTTCTCTAAAACAGGTCTCATATGGTTTACGAAAAATTTGTTTCAAAAAATTGATCTGCCTCTTTGTTCTGAAAATTCCATATTCGATTATTGAATAATTGAAAGTAAAAATATTTGTATAATTTAATATTTATTTATTTATTTATTTATTCAAATAGCAGACATGTCGGCTTTTTAAATATATAGGCCTATATTATTTTTTTCTTTTTTTTATATACACTCACACTTTTTTTCATTCATACCCACAATCACACATATACACACAGTCTTTTCGGCAACTCAGGCCATATAAGACTTTATACGATAACCGTTATTTTTATAATATATATATTTGGGGTCCAAGCATTCTTATTCATTTGGTATCCAAATGGCTCAAATAAAATCATCGGATTGCCTAGGACCCGAACCCGCGACCCTTGGTATAGAAGGCAAGCTCGCTACCAATTACACCAAGCCCGAGGGAATTTATTTCTTTATTTATATAATTTCTTATTTGTTTAAAATATTTTTTTAATCTTAATCGAACACTTCAAATTTCCCCTGTCATGATAGAATCTGATTTTGGTTTGTTATAATTTGGCAGCCATTTTTTAAATTTAATAAAAAAAATTTTATCCTATGAGAAATTTCGAATATTTTTTTTTTAAATTGGCAAAACTTCAGAAGAATTTATTGTGGTTTATTCTGTTTAATTGATTGATTGAATTTCAAGCTATTGACGTTTCGGTTCTGATTTGAACCATCTTTGTTGTGGTTTTGTCATTAATAAATAACCATTCAGCGTTATTAAAATGAGATTAAAATGATAGAAATTATTGATAATCAAATTGGAGGGGTGAAACTAGCTTTTAATTATATCCCCACACTATACAGTCGACGTTTCGGGAGTCTGAACACCTCCCTTTTTTAGGACTAATATGGAATATAATATGGATCTATATAATTAAAGGCTGCTTACACTTTTCCCGACTCCAATTTTATAAACCCACCATTTAACCAACAATCATCATTTTTATCATAAATAATTTTTATAAAACCAATTAGAGGAGATTTTTTTTGTTGTAAAAAATATTTGTACGCTTAAATTTGTAAATTCAGTAGACAAGTAGGCCTAGTTATCATTTACAAGGGAATTTTGTAAATTTTAGTATTCCAAAACACACTAAAATTAAGATTTTTTTTTTTTTATAATGTATAATATAATATTAAGTTAGTAATATTTTAAAGTACAGTAATATCCCCCTTCCGGCCTTTAATTCTCTTTAAACTTTCTCTTGGCTCTCTCTCTCTCTCTCCTCAACTCCTCGCCATCTTGTTCGTATTTGGTATCTGATATCGACATAACATCCCCAACGACAGCGCAAACTCCCTCTTCCCTCTCACTCAACTCATCAATATTCACGAATAAAAAAAAAAGAAAGAAAAAAAAAAAAAGAAAAAACTCTCCCCTTAATGGATTGGATTAATATTTATCAATGAACGATTAGAATAATCACTGATTTTCGACAATATTTAGATATATATATACATTATAAAATCCCCTCTAGGGGTAATTATCATTTCGATCACGTGAGCAAACATAGAAAATAGAGGAAACACTCATTTTTATTTAATTGACTTTATAAATAGAAATTCTAATTAAATACCGAAATTAAATATTATCATATGAATTATTTAGAAGAATTAAAAAAAAAAAAATAAATACATAAATAAACATTAGCCTTTTAAATTATTTAAGTTAATAAATAATAGTTGGGCCTATGTACTGTATATTTGAGATAAAATATCTTAATATTTCTTATTAAGAGAAATTATCATTGAATATAAATTTTTTCAGGTCTTTTATTCAAATTCTCAAACAATTTAGATTCGGTGCTTATTTTTTTGATAGTCAGCTTTTTTCCTCACCAAAACAGACCCTTAATCATGTATAAGTGACGTATTAATAGAAAAAAAGGTGGGAAAGCTCATGTACTCTCTCCTATCGGTATTGAATAAAACTTATTAAATTTTAATTTGCATTAATGAAAAATAGGTACACTTTATAAATAACTGGATTTCACGATACATGTAGGTAGGGGAGAGGGGGGGACATTGGGACACGAGGCACATTGGGACATTCGAATTTTAGCGCTACTAAATGTAAAGTTAGATTGTACTCTTTGACCATTAGGGTGTATTAAGAACCCATTTTATTATAGAAAAATTTTAACAGCGTCAAGCTACGCCATAGCTAGTTACACGTTGCTACATCATAGGTGTCCGGCGTTGTAAAAAAATCGGAAATCGTTTGAGGTCGATTATTTTCCATATGAAAGTTTGAATTAAGAAAGTTGAAATATTAGAGATAAGTGTACTTGTTTATTCTTACTATGTCGGTACATGCAGATGTAATTATTTATTTTAGCTATTTGTATAGCCTCATTTTGTTTATAAACATGATTGAGGTAGATTGGGACATCTAGCGAGAGGCACATGTGGACACTAATAAATAAGAAATTATAGATAATATTTAAGATATTTTATTGTGGACAGGGCCGCAGACAGACTTGACGGGCCCCGGGGCTACTTACTAATACCCCCCCCCCAAAAAAAAAAAAAAAAATATTTTTTGTATTTATGTATTTTTTTTTCTCTTTTTTTAAGTGAATCGTTTATTTCAGAAACCACCTAGGCGACAATATTTCAAATCATGTATTTTTGCTGCTACTGTACAATTACTACAACAGCTAAGAGGGAACAGATAAAACTGCGTTGGCTGTTTTTATATATCTACCAGTAGCGTATTCAGGGGGCAGGAGGGCCCCCCCCCCAAAGCCTTCTCTAAAACAAAAAAAACCTATTGTTTTCCCTAATGATTTTTTTTTTAAATAAATATTTTATTAACTCTCATAAATTCTAAAATCTAACAAAAAAAACTTATAAATAATTGAAAAAATCTTATTTATAATTATTATATTATCTAAAATAATTTCTCCACTTTAAGTTTATTGGAGAATGGGGGGGGGGGGGTTCATAAAACTTTTGGGCCCCCCCCCCAAGCAAAAATCCTGGCTACGCTACTGATATCTACGGTAACAAAATTGTTTAAAATAATAAAACTGCATTATTATTTACACTTTAGATTAAAATTAGACATACAATGAAAATGAAAAGGGGGGCGATAGGTTTTAGTCAGCCTCCAGAAAGGGGCGATGGGCCAAAAAAGGTTGGGAACCACTGTGTTAGATTGTGCCACCTTTATTCACCAAATTATTTTTTTAGAACAAAACAAATTGTTTTTGTCCACATCTGCCTCTTCACTGTCCAAATCTACCTCACCCAAGAGGTACATTGGGACAATTTGGATTTTTTGGAAAATTGCAAAAATCTAATTCATCTATCGGTGAATAAGCGCTAAGCCTATGGCAATAGATAGTGCATTTATCAGTGTCAACAACATAACATTAAATGCTCAATAATATTGAAAGCCAAACTATACACAGCTAATTTTATTTGTACTGTCCCAATGTCCCGCCCTCTCCCCTACTAAGAAATTTAACATTTCTAAGAAATAATAAAAAACGGATCTTGGAATTTTTGTAGGTAGATGGTGCATTCATTTACACATCTAGGTCTATAAATGAATACACCACCTACCCAGGTGTAACTGAATACACAACCTACCTACAAAAAATTCCAAGATTCGTTTTTATTATTTCTTAGAAATGTTAAATTTCTTAGTACCTACATGTATCGTGAAATCCAGTTATTTATAAAGTGTATTTTTCATTAATGCAAATAATTGGATTTCACGATACATGTAGGTACTAAGAAATTTAACATTTCTAAGAAATAATAAAAAACGGATCTTGGAATTTTTTGTAGGTAGGTTCTGTATTCAGTTACACCTGGGTAAGCGGTGTATTCATTTATAGACCTACATGTGTAAATGAATACACCACCTACCTACAAAAAATTCCAAGGACCGTTTTTATTATTTCTTAGAAATGTTAAATTTCTTAATACCTATATGGATTATTCGCTAAATTAGGAAAAATCCCGATTGTCTGGTTGTTGGATTTTAATAGCATAATGTTTTTGTTGCTACTTTTCTTAATTTTCTCATTATCTATGATATTTATTGGAAATATGTAATCTAAAAACTAATTAATAATTTATATCAATAATTCCAAACCTAATTTAATAAAATTCTATTATTTAACTAAAAATTTTTTAAAAAGAAAAATTAGTATAGGCCTACTACTGTATTTGCGTTATAATAATAACATGTATATATTATATAATAATTAGTATGAATTTATTATATTGATTTTAGTGAAATATATTATATATATTTAGAATTTAAAAGAGATCTATTTAAATTTACAAATTGGCTTTTCTATTTCAATGTTTTAATAATGTTATAATAGAGTCAATATGGCCGCAGAACAATGTCTAATTATGGCAGCGACTGCTATTGAATGAATGGAAAATGCTAATATTAACATTTAATTTTATATGATTTCAGTTTGGGAGAGAAAGGGAGAGAGAGGGGGAAAGAAAAAATGTAATTTTTACTTGAAAATTTAACTATAAATATACGGAATGGTATAATTCATTTGACCACAGGATAATATTGAATAAACGTCATTTCGTTTGTTCTGATGATAATGATGATATAGGAATTTTTGAATTTTTAAAAATAAGCCCTTTTTTGATTCTATATATTGGAGTTGAGAGATATAAAATCAGCTTCTATTTTCAGTTCAGTTTTATTGAGTGCAAATAAAGTGCAAGGGTCACCTAAAAATTACATTTGATCACATTCCTCTCGGCTCCATACTCTATTACTTTCTCTTACCTCTATATATATTAATATATATAGAGAGAAAGTATTGGTTTCATGTCATAAATTCGATCTCGAGATCGATATACAATACACTAGGATGAAGTGTTTAAAATTGTATGGTTCACCCTCTCATTCGAATTTAGGGGTCGCTACGTTTATAATAATGCATGCTAAGCCAGAAAAATTTTTTCCCCAATTTTAATTATTGAGATAATGAGTGATCTCATATGAGATCACTGGGACAATCTGTATAAGAGAGATTTGCCTAAATGATGATTGATGCAGACTTCTTCTTCTTCTTTTCGCTGTGGCTTATCCCTATTTTTTTTTTTTTTTTTTCTAGGGGTCGCTCATTTTTGATGCAGACTCTAAACTATAAAATCTAGAAAGTTATAATTTGGCTTGTTAATTGCTTTTATTACGTAGCAGTGGCTTTTAAGAAGTGGTTTTTGAAAATGTTAATTCCTTACAAAAAAAAAAATATTTTTTTGAAAAATTGTAATTTTGCAATATTTTTTATAACTTCAAAGCTTGGTAGCGACCCCTAAAAATTGTGCAAAAAATATAAAAAAAAATAAATTTTGTTTCTCTCATTAGGTAGAACAAAATGGCGGGGTGAACTGCCAGAAAAAAAATTTTTTTTGGCCTTTTAAGCATCACCCTAATATATATGTTATATATAATCAGGAAACCGATATGGAAACTTTGCAGCCAGGAGATTAAATAAAAAAATCTGGTGTGACTGGCGCACAGCACACAACTTTCTCTTACCCTTCGGTAAGAGAAAGTTGTGCACCGTATGGTCACACCAGATTTTTTGTGTCGAGATATATTTAGTTTCCGATAGCACCTTAGTTTCAAACTTGAATTTTAAATGTTGACTGCTTGAAATAAACTATGGTTATTTTTCAAAATTTTAATCTCATATTTGGACATTTTATACACAATATAGAATCGTAAATAAATACAAAATTTCATTAGAATTGGAAAAAAAATTTTAAATGCCTAAAAAAGTTCTAAAGGGGACCCCCTTTTGAATCGAAATTAACGATACAAATCCCTATAGGAAATTAACATTGTTCCTATGCGAAGATAAGGTGGAAAGGGAATTTAAAAAGAGTAGAGAGAGACGATAATGTTTGCAAGTGAGAGAGAGACATATATGTTTTCTTTGAAACAATTAAAAGACACAAATAAATTTAAAAAAAAAATGGGAATTTAAGTAATAATTGATTTTTAATCTAATAAAAAGAAAAAGATTTAAATTCCGTTACCATGAAGGCAACCATTTCTATCTTTCCTATGAAGAACAAGAGTAAAGTGGTCTTCAGAAGATTTCAACGGCAAAATGAGGAATATACATTTTAAAGAGCATCTAAAAAATAGTTCATTTATGAACTTAAAAAAAAATCCCTTGGAGGGAATTTTGAGAAAATCGAAAAAAACTGAAAAAGTACATCAGTAAAGTACTAGTACTTTTGGCCGATTTTGTTCAAAAGCTTATTTTGAGATTCTTCAAAAGGTACCTAAGTTAAATATAAAATTTCAATCCGCTAGCTCAACTCCTTCATGCTAAAAATCTGTCCACACACACATACACACAGACACAAACACATACATACACACACACACACACACAGACCAATTTGCGGGACCCACTTTTTGGACTCAGGGGACCTCAAAACATGTATATCCATCAAAATCTCGACATCGAATTTTTGACATGATCGCAATACTTTCTCTCTATATATATATTACATATATACATAGGTAAGAGAAAGTAAAATCTTTTATTTAATTTTTTTACTTGCCA
>JAKCPI010004131.1:0-60380 GCA_023213315.1 Euborellia annulipes
AGCCAGTGGGCTTCTACTAACAAGTGAAGAGGAACTGCCACCAAGATCGTTGTAGTTAAGCAACTCCAAGCTCTGCTGAATCTGGGGATCGGTGACCCCCTCGAGAAACAAGAGAGTTGAACGACAGTCGGAAGCCATCGATACTAAATTTCAACAGTGTACTTGATTATTCGAAAATCAAAGTATCCTCAGCAGCCGAATGACTTAAAAATTGAAATAAAAAAAAAAATGAAATCTAATAATATTGATAATTGCAAATTTTAAAAACAATCGACACAATTTCCAATTATATTATTTAATCGAGTATTCAATAAAGAGAAAGCACGACACTGTGGGCTCTAGTAAAGAGGCTCCAGGGAATTTTGTCCAAAATAAAGAATAGCCGTGTTTCTTTTCTGATTGTAAACGTTTTCAGCTTTTATTTATTTTTTTAAAATTTTGTTTGATTTGTCGGCATTCGAGGCCATTTAGAGACTCCTGTTCTATTTATTTCAATTGATTGGTAGCCAATTCGATTGAAATGCATTTTTTCGCCTGGGACCTTCCACAAGAAGCGAGTATTCTACCACTTGTATTAAATATAATAACTTTGAGGAATTTTGTTGAATGGGTGACCAAATTCCAACCAGTATTCCAACAGTAATCAACTAGTTACGTCATTCAACATTGTTTCATTTCTATAGTAATCTTGTCCATATTAGTAAAAAGAAGACGGATGGAGTGAGACATCGGGTTCCATCATGCAGTTTAAACAACTGGGATGTTTGATTGGATTGGAGATCGACATGAATTAAAGGCTAACCGTTAAGCTGATGCTTCAAATCGAACCTGAAATATGACAACTACCAGTGCGACCATCGAATATCAAAGAAAAAAGAGGTACACCACTTCTTCTATTAGTATTAATAGATACTTCATAGGTCTACTTCCTGCTTCTCACTTTGGTCCTACAGTATCAACAGCCATAAAATTTGTTTAAATTATTTTTGGGCTATCATTTAATAAATAAATTTTCTCGTTCTATAAAACTAATAGGGCTCTCTATTTGTTTATAGAGAATATTTTTCCGAAAGCAATTATATTTGCAAGTATAATATTTAATTTATATTTAAGAGTTTTTATTGGCATTTGAAGTCATTTAGGCTACATCCCCGTTTTTCTGATATTTTATATAATTCAGAAAAATTTTCGTCCCTAACAAGAAGCAAAAGCTTGAACCTTAACACAAGATGTAAATGTTCTACGACCCATTGACAAATTTAAAGCTCTTTTTTTAGTCTTTTCGGCATATTAGGCCATATGGATTCTAACGATACTTTATTTAGATACGATATATGTGGGAGTCAAGACATATTTATTTATACCATTTGATATTCAAATAATTTAAATAAATATTTATGCCAAACCCGGAAACCTTGGCTTTTAAGGATTAATACTTTTTTGGTTAAATATAAAAAAATAGTTTTGGGGAATTATGTTGCTTAGGTGACCAAGTTAAACGCCATCCAACATTGTTCTTTAATGCATTCTTGCATTTCTATGGTAATATTGTCCATATTACACAAAAAAGGATAGATGAAGAAAGAGATCGAGTTCCGTCATGCCGTCTATTTATTTACCTGGGATGTTTGATTGGATTGGAGATCGGCATGAATAAAAAAGCATACACTACGATGATGGCTTTAAATCGAACATAAAGACCACATGCCACACAGGTATACAACCAATTGAACTTTTGCTTTTTTTAACACTCACTTTTTTCCCATTCACACTCACACTCACATTCACACAGTCTTTTCGGCAACTCAGGTCATATAAGACTTTGACGATAACCGTTATCTGTACCAATATAAATGACCGAACTTTTGGTTCTGATTTTTGTTTTTTCTCATGCTTGATTGAGGCTTCTTAAATGTTCGAAAATACAATCTATTGATAGAACAAATATTAGTTAATTTTGGTTGTTGGAATTTTAGATTAAAAAAATTTTGATTTTTTATATTTTATTTGAATTTGCTTAAAAAAGAAATTAATTAGTTTAATTTTTAAATTAGTCATTAGTAGTAGCAAACTAGGACGAAGACAGGAGCAAAGGGGTAGATAAATCCACGACTCCTTTGACTTCCAACCCTGAATCTGCTGTCTTAGAATAGAAGAGGTGGGAGATTATATTTATTTACATGCTAATAAATGAGTAGAGATTTAATAATTAATATAGAAATAGCCAAATGAACAAACAAAATTAATTAGTGTGAAAAAGTTCAACAAAACAACAGGGGTGCTGACGAAAGCTCCTGCCTAGATGTTTAGTACGCCGAAAGCGAGCAACGTGGATACTGTAAAAAGATAACAGGAAATAAAATTTCAAGTATTAAGATAGGGCAAATAAATTAGTTATGAATAAGAAAATAATTAATACTTTAATTTTCAGGTTGATGTGGATGAATACATTTACCCACACATTCATTCATTTCATGGCAATTCAGACCATACAGACTAGTCCAGTTCAGGGCTGACCAGACAGAACCAAGTCTTAAGAGCTTGGCTGGCTGGCTGACTGGGTTGGCTAGCTAAGTGTCTGATTGCATTCCCCTTTAGTTACCCTCTCAATTCATCCATTTCATGGCAATTCAGACCATACAGACTAGTCCAGTTCAGGGGCTGACCAGACAGAACCAAGTCTTAAGAGCTTGGCTGGCTGGCTGACTGGGTTGGCTAGCTAAGTGTCTGATTGCATTCCCCCTTTAGTTACCCTCTCAATTCATCCATTTCATGGCAATTCAGACCATACAGACTAGTCCAGTTCAGGGCTGACCAGACAGAACCAAGTCTTAAGAGCTTGGCTGGCTGGCTGACTGGGTTGGCTAGCTAAGTGTCTGATTGCATTCCCCTTTAGTTACCCTCTCAATTCATCCATTTCATGGCAATTCAGACCATACAGACTAGTCCAGTTCAGGGCTGACCAGACAGAACCAAGTCTTAACAGCTTGGCTGGCTGGCTGACTGGGTTGGCTGGCTAAGTGTCTGATTGCATTCCCCCTTTAGTTACCCTCTCAATTCATCCATTTCATGGCAATTCAGACCATACAGACTAGTCCAGTTCAGGGCTGACCAGACAGAACCAAGTCTTAAGAGCTTGGCTGGCTGGCTGACTGGGTTGGCTAGCTAAGTGTCTGATTGCCCTCATCTCATTGCATTCCCCTTTAGATTCCCTCCCAATACATTCATTTCATGACAATTCATTCTATACAAACTAGTCCATTCTCATTGAAGCAAGAAGACCATCAAGGCTAAATATTTTTCGTTATTAAGAAGATATTTTCTATCACAATTTAATTACCTTCAAGAGATCCTCAATTGAAATCTCAATGTAAGATTTTTTTCTTGATCAGTTTTATACTATTAAAGGGACTAATTTCTTTTCCGCCTTCTTGTATTTACTAGATATTTATAATAATAAACATACATTTGATTGTATTAGAGTGAGGTGGATTGCTGAGTAGATCTTGTAGTAAGGAAGAAAGAAAAGAGCGATTGCAGCAAGTTTATTTCGTTTATTTATAGCTTCAAGTCAACGTTTCGGTCAGATATACGACCATCATCAGGACTGAAGCGTGTCAACAAAATTTCTCAAAATGTCGTGGCACAATCTAACCTAGACTCGCATAGCCTGTTGGTTCTTATAAAATGGCAGAAAATATTTCACACAATTGTGCCATTCGATATTTTGAGGAATTTTGTTGACACGCTTCAGCCCTGATGATGGTCGTATATCTGACCGAAACGTCGGCTTGAAGCGATAAATAAACGAAATAAACTTAGCTGCAATCGCTCTTTTCTTTCTTCCTTACTACATTTGAATGTGTTGGGCCTAGGCCTACTTCTTTTTAATTTTTCTGAAAATATTAAAATTTTTGAATTTCTTAGTTGACTCTTAAAGTTTATCTATATACCCGAGTATATAAAATTGAAATGGGAAAAACGTATGTATGTATATGTTCTAAAGAAATCCACAATTTTCAATGAATCTATTTGAAATTAAGTACAAATATAGTATATGGATCTGAGAGTAACTTAGTAATAATCTGAATCTCTTAAATATAATATTTTGGAAAAAGAAAGGCGGGCTTTGCGACTAGTTACTAATAAAATTGAACTTTTTAAGGGTCTTAGCGATTGGTTCCTCTCAAGTGAAACGACACACTAATTTCTTCAAGTGAACAGCCGAATAAATATTCTACTAAAACATCGATATTCGAAATAAGATGATGCGCTAATTTGATAACGGATCGACTTTAGAAAATAATCTCTTTAATACAGCGAAGATAAGCTTAAAGAAGACTACTTATAAACACACCATATGAAAATTTATAAATAAAATAATTTATTATTTGAGACTGTTCCATTTAATAAATATGTATAACAAATTAAATTTAAACATTACTTAGTTATATATTTAGAAGAAATTATTATTTTTTTTTTTTTAAACATTCACACTTTTTTCTCATTCGCACTCACACTCACACACACATTCACAAGTCTTTTCGGCAACTTAGGCCATTTAAGACTTTGACGATAACCGTTGTAGAGAAAATATCTGTTGTGGGGTCAGGCATTTCTATTTAAGCCATCTGGTATCCAAATGGCTTAAATAAAATCATCGGACTGCCTGGATCCGAACCCGCGACGTTTGGTATAGGAGGTAGGCACGCTACCTACTATTCCACACCCGGGGGCTAGAAGAAATTATAAACATTTAATCATCACTTTCAATTGTTTAATAAAAATTAACGCTTGAGGTCCTCGTGCCTTGGTGTAGTGATGTAGTGACTAGGCCCCCGGGGCCCCCTAGTTACGCCCATGGGCATTGCTTGGACCTTTTTTTGAAGGAAGTGTCTCATGTTAGCAGGATGCTTCGAGGATTTTAAGAAAAATAATATCTAACCAAGTATTTATTAATTTAAATAAGCGAAAAATGTAGGTACCGCCGGGAGTTGCACCACGGATCTTGTCGATTTACGCTCAACATGCCCTACTGTTGGACCACAGTACGCACTCGCTTATTTAAATTATGATAGATCGCTGATTTCAGTCTACTAGAGAAACGCCGCTCTAATCAAGCGTTCAGATTTCTCCGTTACTGAGGCGCGATCTAGATGGACGTTTTGAGAAATTAACTCAATTATGCAATTAATAAATAAAGAATTATATATCATGTGTTGGTCCATGAGGTAATTAGAAAACTATTAATTACTTGGTTATATGTTTTTCTAATTACCTCATGGACCAACACATGATATATATAATTCTTTATTGAAAAATAATATCTTAAACAAATAGATCATAAATTTATATCCCTTTAAGGGTATAACCCCCCAAAGCCCCTTCCAGTTGGACTTCTGATTAGGCCTATGCGACTCTGATCAAAGTCTGGCAAAATGTTTGTTAATATTATCTCATTTTATTATTTATTATTATTTATTTGATTTATTTTCACATTCCTTTTTCCATTGTACATAGTTTGAATATTTGATTCAATGCTTAAATAATTAAAATTTGCATAATTTTTTGTTCGACTTTGTGCTCTTCTTCCATGGGAGATTCTAATCTCTCCAAATTGATTCTCTCTGGAGCCGAAAAGTGCTTAGCCATTATTTTTAAATAAATAAACGAGAGCTGCCTGTGTTCGGTTAATCAGCTTCCATTACGGTCCTTTGGCGGCCCTCCTTGATCCTGATCGCTCCTTCTCTTTTATTTGTGTCTAAATTAATTGTTGCTTGTAACGGCGCCAGGTCTAATGCTTTCATAGATTCTATATTCCTAATTAAGAAAAAAAAATTGAAAAATGAATCTATAAGAAATTTACTCTTTAATAATATTTTTTTTTAAATATATTTTTTGTGTTTTTAAAAACTCAAACTTTTTTAAAATGGAAAAAAAAAAACAAAATTCTAACCAGAAAACCTTCTGATGCTGAAATCATAAATTCAATATAAATATGTAGCAATCGAAAAAGCATAGTAAAAAAGTTTTTTGAGGTATAAATCAATTGCCCAAGTCTCCGCCTTTTTGAGATATTTATTTTTATGTTTGAATGAAAACATAGGCGCCGGAACTGGGTGGCCTACAGGGGGGGGACAGAGGGGGGGCAAAATTTCTTTTTTTATTTCATTTATTTTTAAAAATGATATATTTTTACTTATGAAAAATAAAATCTTCTAAATTAAAAAAAAAATAAAAGAGTAAGAAATTCATTTTTTTTCCAAATTTTTTCCAAAAATTTTTGATAAAAATCACTATCAAATTTTTTAAAATTTTAATTTTATTAAAATTGTGATTTTATTTAAAATTTTTAAAGTTTTATAGTAGATTTGTTTTTGTTTTATACTATTTAAACATATTAAATTATTTTAATTTTCTAAAAAATTTTTTTTGCCCCCCCCCCCCTGATTCAAATTCGTTCCGGCGCCCCTGAATGAAAATCAAAGGAAATAGGATTAATAGGAAGAGACGCAATAGAACCCTGTCAAAAACTCGACTAGCTCTTAGGTCTCCTATGTCGAGTATGTTCGACATCATATTTCTTACAAAAATTTCTTCAACTTTCTGAGCAGAAAATAAAACATTAAAGGAATTGAGGCTTCTGAGGTTAAAACTAGAATTTTTTTTTTTGATAGGGTAGGTAAAAAAAAAATACCCTAAAAAATCTTAAATTTTTCAAATCTTTGAAAAAATTTTACATATATTTCCAGCCATTTAATATCATTATATCACAATTAAATTCATTTTATTTATTTCTTTCAGTTAATACGAATAGTTCAATTTTTTAAACTTTCTTTGGCCCCATAAAATATTTTCACAGCATTTTTTTAATTCATTTTCTTCAGGTAAGAAATATTTTTTCTCTTAATGAACCAAATTGCAATCCTTTCTCATAGTAGAAAGTTGTGTGTTGTGTTTAGTCACTCACTATTTTAAAGCCCTGATGAACTCCATTCTCCCTCCCCTTATAAACTACCATTAGGAAAATAAATATCAAAGAATGGAAACAAATTTATATGTCATCCTATTATATTATTGTTTACATCCAAAAATGATTCTCAGATTATGCTATTGTTAAAAGCCCCTTCAGCCCTAAAAATAAAGAATCCTAAGCGTATTTAAAATAAAATTATAGCTGTTGTTGTGGGTTATCCGTATTATAAAAGGCTTTTATGCTCCTTCAGATAAAATGCAAACATTCCTCCCTCTCTCGAATAACAAAAACACAGAAATATGTTTCGTATAAATAAATTTACGATCTCTGGCCATTCATTTTCATTCTTTACCGAAATCCAAAAAAAAAAAAAAAAAAGAAATAAACGATTCAAAGCGACGGAAGGGTTGATAAAAAAAGTGTTTTTTGTTAAATAAAAGAACAATTAAATAAAATATATAATTTTTATACACTTTTCCTTTATTTTTTGATATAAATCTAAGAGAGATGTCAGGTGGCTTTGTGAAATATTCAGGGATTCCCTTTAGCACTAATCAACTCCAAACAACCACCCAGAAGCAGTTGAAACAAAAAATTTAAATAACAATTTAAGTTTTTTGTTATTTTTTTTTATTAATGTGTATAAGACGGAAAGAGAAAGAGATATAGGTCTATTATTATTATTTTTTTTTTACCTATTGATTCATTAATGAAGAATAAAATTCTGAGAGAAGTCAGAAAATTATAAAATATTTGAAAAAGTTTAGAGAGCATAGGCTACCAGTATATCCTGGTACGACCAGACTCGTAGCCCATGCTCTCTAATAGATTTTATAATAGCCCTAGGGGATCTAAGATATGGCCCAGGGACGGCGATTTTATCATATTCTTTCAATAGATTGTCCAAAAAATTGATAGTTTTCTTTTAAAATTATATTACAACTAAAAAACGGCGCCCTAGTTGAGCTTTGCCCCCTCCGCCCTCAAAGGCTAGTTACGCCCGGAGCACAATACCTTTTTAGCGCCCCCCCCCCATTTGAAAACCTTATAATATTAAGTTTATATGTAAAATATACTCGCAAATAAATAAATAAATAAAGTTAGGCTTTAAATTTGAGACAAAATTATCCAGCAATTTTTTGTTTTGCGGACCATTTGGCGCCCCTTTGTGAGTAGCGCCCGGGGTATGATGACCCTCCTTCGCTACGCCACTGCACCGCTGCTTTTTATTAATTCCGAGGAGATAAAGGCCAATAATATTTGACTTTTCAGTAAGACCTCTTTGAATTTGTATTAATTATATCAAAAACAAGGGGCTAGCAAATTCACAGAGTGATTCATAGCCTTCCTATATTGGTTGTATGGATGAAATTGTAACTTCAAAAATTAATTTCTATGAAAGTAATAAGAAATTTTAGGATGAAAATAATTTTACTGTAATCTTTCCAAAGCCCTTTTTGAACATATATCTGCGTTTCAAATTTTCCGAGGAACGCGACAAAAAGACGAGCTGACATTAGCTGTTTTTACAAAAAAAGCATAGGCCTACATTTAAGGATTTTTTTAATCATAAATAAATATTTCTTTTGTTAATAGTCCTTATTTATTAATAATTAGAAATTGCAGCCTCGCCAGCCGCATTGTGCAAACTTCGCTCTCTTTTCTTTGTTTTCACTTATAGATAGATAATTGCACCTGAATGGTTAATTTAAAGCGAATTGAAAAATCATCCATTTGTATGCCTATAATATTTTTTAAGGCCCCTATTACGAGATAATTTATAAAGAAAAAGCACAAAAAAGGGGTAAATGAATACCCAGTGAGTTTATTTAGTGGTTAGTGGCAGCCACACTCCCAAGCACCCGGTGCCAGTCAGTAGCAAGGTCGGACCACAATTTGTAAACGAAGGGGCGAGCAATTTCGTTTTTTGTCCACCTCCTCCCTCTTCTCTGTCATTCTTGTGGTCAGATGGCAATAGCAAGTCAATTTGGTAGCATTTTGATTGGATTTGAGCTGCTTGACCGTCCATTTGACTTTCTCATATATCTTAAAAGAAAAAGAAAAAAAAGAGAATTGGGAGACGGATGAATGAACGGAAATTGAATTGAAAAAAAAATAAAAAAACAAACGAATGTGGTCAGATTCTAAAACATTTCAGGGGAAAAACAATCAAAATTTTAAAATGGAAAACAATCTCTATCGAGGGAGAGACAAGCCGCCGTTTCTTTGTACAGTAGGTGACAAAGTTAAAGCTTATCTAAATGTAATTATTTTATCGTTTTAAAAAAAAATTCTAATAGTCCAGACAATATAATAAAAAAAAAAAAAAAAAAAAATAGAGTGGGTTTCGGGAATATATTCCGAATTTTACAAGTTATTACTCTAGGATGTTTACCCTAAGTTTTTGAGAACCCTGTGCTAACTTGAGAGGGGGCAAAAACCTCAAAAATTATGAACTTTTTTCGGTTGTTCGCTTTTTTCTCGTAAACTAAGAATATTTTGTGTACCATAGTACACAGTAGAGCATTAGATATGCTAAAATTTGGTAAATAAAACGATTTGTAGACTCTATTTCAGCTTTTTCCAAACTGGTAGGCGCGGACTGGTCTAAGGGGAGGCGCGAATATTAGCCAGAGCGAGAAATTTTACAAATGATTGCTAAAGCTTTATAAATAAAAAAAATTTTTTATATAAATTTATATTTTTAGCAATACAAATTTTTGAATTTGTATTATTTTAAAAAATGGGAGAGGGCGGGAGAGATGTCTTACGATTAAGGGAGGCGTGGTAAAATAAAGTTTGGAAACCACTGCTCTATATTAGATACGGCCGATTAAAATTAGACAAATTATCTCGAAATGTAAAAATTTTGATAAAATTTGACCAGCCATATCTCTATGATCGACAAAATATCCTTATTTTTGAAATATAAGCGAAAAACTGAGAAAAGTCCAGAATGTTTGAGGTTTTTTCCTCCCCCATCCCAAGTGAGAACAGGATAGAAGGTCGAACACTTAGGATAGGCATCCTAGAGTGCCCCTAAATAACCAGTAAAAATTTCATTAATTTCGGAATATTTTTCCAGTAAAAAGATATATTGACTGGACTATAATAGAAATTTCGTAATTTAGGTCTAGAAAGTTCAAGTATGTGCTCAGTAAATCAACGAATCGCTCCGATAAAACAATTTGTTAACACCTTATGTGGTTTCATAGTGTGAGTTAGGTAAGATTATGATTTTATAAAGGAATGTTTTGAGAAATTTGTAATATTATTGTAACAACATTGTGTCTCTTTAACTCATATTGTTTATAATTTCAGCCGCTGATGAGGGATCGCTGTTAATGCATCCGAAATATACGGAAAATAAAACTCACCAAATCGATTTTTATTTATTGCCAAAATCATAGCGATTCTACCCACTCCTACGATTATTCATTTGGCACACCACAACTTTAATTGTCTAGAAAGTTTTCATCTTCATTTGTAAAAACAATGAAATAATTCTATGTAAGTGTTCTTTAACTTTTTCACTCACGTGCGTACAGTCAGTGCCACTATTAACCGTCAGAGGGAAGAGGTCGTATTTTTAAAAAATAATTTGAAGAGGCTCGTGGCTAATCGGATAAGCTGCGGATTATAAAGTTGCTATCCAACTTGGGTTCAAATCCCATTTGCCCTGAAAATCTTCAAACATTGCCAATGTCTCCTCCGTCTCTCTGTAATTGGAGTTAATAATCTCTATTGAGAGATAAGAAAATTAAAAAAAAAAAAAAATAATAATAATAATAATTTTTTAAAATAGAATTCAAGCTGAAAAATTTGTTACTTTTGAGACAACTAAGCGTTTTGATTGCCTAAGCACAAGGGGAAGTCTCAGGGGGGGAGGGGGGGGGGGGGGGGGGGGGCCCCCCCCCCGGCCCAAAAGGGGGAAAAGAAAAAAAAAAAAAAATTATATTTTATTTAAATTATTGGGGGGGGGGGGGGGGGGGGGGGGGGGGGCGGAAAGTCTCTATCCTGGCAGTTAATAGCTCCTACTCTACATCACCTGGGCTGGCACTCAAGAACAGAAGATAAATGCAAAGTATAGTGCTATTTAATAGAAAAAAAATCCTTTTTTATATAAATTGTTTTAATCTTTGTTTTGAAGTATCAAAGAATTTAGCACTCCTTCTTTTTCAAGAGAGAAAGATGCTGCTGATTGGTCCAGAGCATCCAATACGAAGTCCGCGGTTTCTCCACTCGTCTTTGTTTGAAATTCAATCAGGCGTTCCGAATAAATCTTGCGGTTATTCTGATGCTTTATTTTATTTTTTTCTTCTCTTATATCTCATGCCATTTTATATTCCATATTGGAAATTAGAAAAAATATTTTTTATAAAAAAAAAAAAATCACTTCTATAAAAGGAATGGGTATTCAATAAGATCTCAAAAGAAATATATTGAGAATCATATTTGTAATTTTAAATTTTAACCACATTAAACCCGAGGCGAGGCAACTTTCAATAGAAATTTTAATAATTTATGACTAACAATTGTAAGATATAGGCATATATCCTATATTCAATCAATCTAACCATAAAATATTCGGTAATAGAATTCTTTAAGTAAATGAAAAAGCCATTTTTTATTGAAATCTAAAAGAGTATGTTTTCCGCTTTTTGAATCACTTTCTTCTTGTAGATTTTTTTTTTTATTTACTTAGGCGGTTATTTTGTCAGTTTTGAAATTAAAATATCAAATTGAATATTGGTAAATAAAACGATTCTTTAACCCTCTCAAACCTCATTTTTAAATGAGAAACAAGTTAATACTTTCCCGTATATAAAGAGAAAGTATTGTAATCGTCAAAAAATTCGACTTCGAGATTTTGATGTTTCTCCACGTGTTTGAAGCAAGAATTTTGTAATTTTTTTCAACCCTCCTTAATTTCAATGAAATTTCGTAAATTTTTTTTTGATAATTTTTCATAAGCTCTTGGGCAATAGTGCAGAGGATGAAATTTCCCCTTTGGTGCTAGTGGTCAAGTGTTAGCTTCCCGACCCGAGTGATATAACTTTTATAAATTACACAGGTCAACAAAAAAAAAAAAATGTTTTTTTTTGGCTTTCTGTTTTAATGTAGGAATTCTGATTCTAGGCCCCGAAAAACCCTTAAATTTCTGAGGACGATAAGGAGAATAAAAACCAGCTTTCGTTTCCTCTCTCAATACTTCAATTTATTTGCAAATATTTCGGCTCCTATACAGGGGCCATCCTCAGCGCATGTATGAATTTTATGAGAGAGATTGTCAATTTAGTAAAAATATATTTGAGACAGTTGACTGGCATAGAACGTCCAGGCACGAGGCTCATGCGCTCAATTGTTCTCAAATATATTTTTACTAAATTGACAATCTCTCTCATGAAATTCATATATGTATTGAGGATGGCCCCTGGATAGGAGCCGAGATGTTTAGCAAAAACTATCGTAATTTAAAATAAAATTATAAAAAAATTAAAATCCATGATTTTTCTCAAAAATTTAAAAAATTGCTCTAGTTTCTACAAAAGCAAACTTTGATCAAAAAAATTATTTTTCCCTTTATTTTTAAAGTAGGGAAACGAAAATTTTATATGCAGAGGGCAGACCCAAAAAATCGTGTTGACCGTTGTTTTATTTGCTATTAGAAAAAAAAGAGTCGGGTCTCAAATGCCGAAGAAAATCTAATTTCTCAATCAATGCATTAATTCATTAGCCTACCAGACAATTCCCAGAAAATTTTTAATTTATTTATTATTTATGAAAAAAAATGCAAATAGATTGAATATGGTTCTTGATCTCTTTGAATAATTCATCAAACATTTTTCTTATATTAATTATAGGTCTTTTTCTCTCTAATTTTATAAAATAAGGCGTTTATCTTTCATTATACAAAAGTTTATTGATATTTTATATTATAAATTAGCAAATGGTGTTAATATGGGGAATTCTCTCTCCCTCTCTCCCTCTTCATCCCTCTGCCAAGATAATTAGGAGATTAACAAGAGAGAGAGAGAGGAGTGGGGGTAATAACAGGGTGTTTGTCGTCTATCGATTTGCATCCCTTCCCTCTCTAATTACAATATCGCATTGAATTTAATTTTAATTGTGCTTCAATTTAAATACAACACCATGGATAATGGCGTCGATATGGAAATGCCGTTTGGATCATAATTCAAATGTTGGGAATTAGGGAGCAAGAGAGAACGAGGGAAGGTTTGCGTGTAAGGATTTCTACGGAAATACACGTTATATTATATAAAAAGTTTTATTATTCAAAAAATGAAATATTGGTTAAGTAGTAAATTATCTTCATTGTGTTTAAAAAACACTAAAATGAACTAAAATATGACTATTAAGAGTAAATGATTATGAGAGAGAGAGAATAATTGAATTTTGTAAAATTCAAAATCCTCACACTCGTCAATTAGTTCACAAGATATATGCCAGACGTATCTAAAAGATTAAAAAAATAGACTATAATTCTATTAAGAATGTAAAATATTTACTAGGCTAGGAGTCGTCCACATATTAAGTAACGCGTTAGGGGGGGGGAGGTCTGGCCAAAACGTTACTAATTGTGACATGGTGAACCCGGGAATTTCTCTAAGCGTGCATAACAATTCAAAGTTGAATTTATAAAATTTTTTGAGTTTGAAATGATGGTATGAGACTCGCATACTAAAAAAAAGCCAAATGATTTTTGCAAGAGGGAAATAGTAGGAATTTTGGGAAAATTTACTAAAAAAAAAAAAAAAAAAACAAGTTTCGGTTTCGGGAGGGGGTAGTTCTATGTTGTGACATAATATTTGTAGGGGGGTTTGTTTGTATGTGACTAACTGTGATATGGGGGAACTAGAATATCGTCAAAAAATACGTTATGTAATATGTGGATTTTTTGAAAATTGAATAATCAATGCATTTCTCACTAAAAGGGCTCTTTACATTTGAAATTCTCCCCCCACTCTTTCTTTCCTTGAGTGGAAGAGGTTGTTACCCACCATTCGGAAGGAAAGAAAGAGGGAGAATGAGAGAGATTTACATGAATACTAATGAGTTTTGAATCACCCTATGATTGCATATGTATACGTATTTATTTATACGTCCTTCAAATGTTTGAATGTAATCTAAACATATCGAAATAAATTCGATTAATTATCCGGGCCGTCGATTCAATCAGAAAGCAAACGATTTTATCTTGAGCATACAAACAAATTGAGTGGAATTGATTACCAGGTGATGTTTGAATAAAACCTGGCCGAGTTTGATAGTTTGCTTAGGGCAGAGACACACACACTCTATAAACTCTATTAAATAAACCAAGGTGTTATTATTAATTCGATAGCCAAGCCAACACCTACCCTTTCTTTGTCAATATATAATTTATTTTTCTTTTAAAAAATAATACAAAGATGTGCAGATTAATTTCTAAACTAATAAAAATCTTTTATACTTTCGTTGAAGGTAATTTATAATAATTTGAACCGGCAAAAAATTTATTAAAAACGATGAAGAATATGTTTAATTTAATATGGGGAACGGATGGCAGCCAGGAAAAATAATAAAATCAGATAAAAATAAAATCAATTTCTATCAGATTTTTTTTATATATATTATATTCTTGCGCTGTTTCGTCTATTAGATTTTTTTTTAGCTGATTGTCGACGTTTCGGACACCAGTCGCGTCCTTCCTAAGGACAATCAATCATCAAAACAAATACAGATGGACGTATTTTAACGAAAACATTCACACTTTTTCTCATTCACACTCACATTCACACAGTCTTTTCGGCATCTTAGGCCATATAAGACTTTGACGATAACCGTTATTTATGAATTTATCTATATTGGGGTCCAGGCATTCTTATTTAAGCCATTTGGTATCCAAATGGCTTAAATAAAATCATCGGACTGCCTGGGGTCCGAACCCGCGATGTTTGGTATACGAGGTTAGCACGCTAACCTCTACAGCAAGCCCCGAGAGCAAGAAAATTATTATTCCTACGTATTCCAATCCAGTGCCTACATGAGGATTTGTTTACAATCACAGAATACATAAATGCAAAGATATATAAATATTTCTCTATAATTTGGTGTGACAAGTACAGAACACAACTTTCTCTTGCCGAAGGGTAAGAGAAAGTTGTGTCCTGTGCGACCGGTCACACCAGATTTTTTTAAGCTTATATAACTCTTTGTAGGGGGGTTAAGGGGGGGGGGGGGGGGGCCCCCCCCCCCAAAAAATTATAAAATAAAATTCTTTTTTTTTTGGCCAAAAAAAAACCACTGCTTTAGTCATTATAGGGCTTTATATAAAAAATACTTTAGATCAATTTTTTTCATTTAGGCCTATATATAAAAATATTAATTTATCAAATAGTCTAAGTGTCTCGATCTTAACTTTAACAATTACACTTAAATATATTTAATAGATAATTTATCTATATCTATTTAGATATTTATCTAGGGTAGTCTTTCAAAACGATTAATGTATTGATAGCAAGAATTAAATATATGAATTAATTTCTTTAGGCGTTTCGATCCACCTTTATTCCATTTAACCCTTTAAAATAACAAGACTATTTTATGACAAACACATTAAAATATCAATGAAATAAAGGGGTCCCATTAAAAGGATAAATATTAAACAAAAAAAATAAGATAAGTAAATTTGATAAAAAAGAAAAAAATATTTTTATAATCATTAAGAGAAACCTTATAGTTTCAAAGAGCCCTTTTGCTTACACTTAGAACATGTTCTATGTATTTGTATATTTTATGACTCAGAATTAAACTCTGAACTTTTTCGATTATTCGAAAGCTTAATCTCAGAGATGCAGCCTCGTGATAACCCAGATTCTATACTTGTGACCTTCAAAAATAGGCAAAAACTGCTTTGAAAAATGTATTATTCAGATATATCGGTACAAAAATTGATCTAGAGGAAGCATATCGAGACCCTGAGAGGCTGGAGATCGTGGATTCCAATTCCGAGATTTATTTAGTCGACAAACTCACGCGCGAGTAAATGCAAAAGTGTGAACATTAGGAACGAATATCTGATTCAAAAAAAGTTTCAAAGTATCATTTTTTTTTTGATAATGAAAATTAATTAATAAAGTTTAAGAGTCGGAGCCTCATAAGGATAAAAAAAAGTCTTGAGGGGGTTCAGGAGCGACGTCTAAAAGTACTTTAAATAAAAATTAGACTATTATAAGGAATATATTTCAATGCGTTTTTTTTTAATGAATTAAATTCATAAGAGATTATTGGGACATCGAGCTACAATTTTTTAATGACTTATTAAAAAATTATCGTAATGAATTTTTTTGTTATCAAGCAAATACAAAAAAACAATCTGTCCCAATAAACTTTATTTTTTTTTAAATTTAAAAATGAATTTATTGTTATTATTAATCACATATTAATTAAGAAATTTTTAAAATAAGCTTAGATGATTTATTTAAAAATCAAATATCAAATTAGTTCAGCATTCTTGCAATAGATGGCAGGCTAGTCTAACAGCCGATATAGTATTAGCTATATTTATATATTTTTATGCTTTTATAAAAGATACATAATATATAATAACATTTATAAAGTATTTATTGTTGAAAGATCAATGAAAATCAACCAAATGCATTAAATATTATTAGCTACTATTCTGACATCTCTTGGCATATTTTTGAATTACTTGATTTTGTGGGCATACCGAACTTGTTATGACACACAACGCCATCTTATCGGGAAAAACATGAGTAACACTTTCTCTCCCGTTCCGCCTTAAATACACAACCCAATTTTAATATTAGAATAATTAATTATATCTATCAAGTATTTCCAAAAGATCAGGGCTGTAAACAGGTGGTTCAAAATTCCTGCGCCCTCTAAGACCCGAAGAAATATAAATAAAAAGAAATATATTGAGACCATCATGGCATTATAATAAATTATAAAAAATATTTTATTTAAAATTTATTCATTTGGGTTAGAGATCCGAACGCCATTCACTAGTCCGAAAGTTTTTTTTGGCTACTGGCCTGTTTTAGAATAAAATTTTCTGACAACTTGATAACCAGATTCGGAAAAATTTATCTGTCCCTTATAAACAGTCAAAAATATTCATAATATTTCTATCAAAGGAATTCTATTTCTTTTGGACATTTTAAAGTAATTTTTTAGTGGAGTGGGCCCTCGGACCTTGTTATAGTAGTTAGCGAGCTGGCCATTTGTACCAAGGGTCGTGAGTTCGCTTGCCGTGTCAGGCGACAATTTATTTCAATTGGATAGGCTACCAATCCAATTGAAATAAAAAATAGAGACGGGGTCAACATGGCCTTTGTTGCCGAAAAAGACCTTAATGAAATAAAAAAAGAAAGTAATTTTTTTTTAAATTTAATAAATTAGTAAAAAAACACAGATTCAATAAAATTATTATTATTTTTTATTTTTTTAGACTATTTCAATTTATTGGTAGCCAATTAAATTTAAGTAAATTATTGTCGCATGAGAGGAGATGTTAACCCTTAACCCTTAGCACAAGAGGCGGATACTCTACCACAGTGCGATGGCCCAATGGCTTTTTTTTCATTTAATAATTAGATAGAGCGCCTGGAGGAGAGGCAATGCTCGCATCACCCATGCTACGCTTTTTGCGGAAGAAAGGGAAAAATCTGGTGTGACTGGTTATTGGCCGCACAGCAGACAACTTTCTCTTACCATTCGGCAAGAAAAAGTTGTGTTCTGTGCTTGTCACACCAGTTTTTTTTGTGTCGATATATATTTTGTTTCCGACAGTAGGGTACAGCGTAAGAGTAAGTAAAAAAGATATATTGTCAAAATCAATATTTGTAAAAAGTCAGAACGCCCTAAATTTAGAAGCCAGAAGTGTAAATCATCAACCCGGAGGCTTGGACTTGCATATGTTCCTCTGGCTACCACCCTGATCTCCAGGCTTAGTGTAGGAGTCCGAACAATATTTATTTTTTGGCTGCTTCTGCCTTTTTCTAATAAGGTTTTTACAAAGTTCGTACATTTTTTTCAAACACAAGTCATAAAAAATTTATCTGCTCTATAATTTAAATCAATTTATCTTATCTAACAAAAAATTTTCCGAAGTTATATAAAACTTTTTTTTTTATTTAAATAATAATACTATCGTTTATTGGATTTGCTCACTCATTTATTTTTCAAAAACGATTCGATAATAATAAATTCCCTGAAAGGGTGATGTATGTATTTCTATTGGCTCTATAAAAATGATGGGGTGGGTGTGCTCCCTTTTAGACGACGCGTGAGAATTCGACCATTTGGATTATTACAAAGTCAAGCAGGAGGAAGAAGGTTCATTTTGGGCACCTCTTAAAGGACTTGGGGTGGGTTGGTGCTATTCAAAGGTACACAAAGGCTGACGTGAACGCCTTCTCAAAATCACCCCTGGATAACAGCCAGTGCACCAATACTAAACAAAATGCTTAAATCTATTATAGAGAATATATATAATGCCACAAGTCAATCAATCAATCAATAATAATAATATTAATCATAACACCCCAGCACCACCCCGACACCTCACCTCCCCTGGAACCCCTTTAACCACAGTTTTATTTATTATAAATGGAAAACAACTGACTCTTATTTCACTTAAAGATAAAAATTCTGTATGTCTAATTTTTGTAGGGAATAAATAAACCAAAATAACTATTAGTTTGGTCGAATGTGTGTTAAATCGTCTGATATAACGAATCTCAACCTTTTTCTACTACCGTGCTACCTATGTATATATGTAATATATAGTGAGAAAGTATTGGATTTATGTCAAAAATTCGATGTTTAGATTTTGACGGATATACACGTTTTGAAGTCCCCTGAATCCAAAAAAGTAGTTTTCGCAACATGGTCTGTGAACAAAATATCTCAAGAACTAAAAGAGCTTGGAGGTTGAAATTTTGTATTTAAGTTAGCTACCCCCCTGGCACGTGACACGAAGCTTTTGAACAAAATCGTCCAAAAAGTACTAGTACTTTACTGATGTACTTTTTCAGTTTTTTTAATTTTCCCGAAATTGGCTCCAAAGATTTTGATTAAAAATCAAAAATCAATTATTTTTTAGATGGTCTTTAAAATGTATATTCTCATTTTGCCATTGAAATCTTTTGAAGCACACGTACACTTGTATTTCATAGGAAAGATAGAAGAAATGGAAGAAAATAAATATTTTCTCATGTTTATAAATTTTATATCTTGAATTCTAATAACTAAATATATCTCGACACAAAAAATCTGGTGTAACAAGCACAGAACACAACTTTCTCTTACCTTTGGTAAGATATATTTGTATGCTGTGCGACCAGTCACTCCAGATTTTTTAGAATAACGAAGGGGGAGCAGCCACAAAAAGTTTGGAATTCTAAACTTTAGTAATTAAAATTGCTGAGAAATTTGATTATTATTATTTATTTATTTATTTATTTTTGATAATTAAAGAATATCTGAGCACATCATTAATTCTATAAAACTAATAATTTTTAGTTTTTCGCTCTAGTCTTCATAAATTTCATATAAAATACAGATAAATAGAGCTAGAACTTTCTGATAATGGAAAAGAAATATCCTAGAGCACAGTTTCTTCTCTTGAATTAAAATTTTTTTTAAATTCTATTCAAATTTTTGGTCAAGCTCTCTAACATAAATTTATTAATTAGTAGTTGAAATTAGTCATTCCCCCAAGCCCCAGAGAGTCAAAACTGGATGAATTAGCATACATTGTGTAAAGTAAGCGCACTGAGGCTCTGGAAAGGCTGAAGCTCCCGAGTTCGACTTCTGGGGGTCTTTGAAGCTCAATTTTTTCTTTATTTTATTTATGGTCTCTTTCGGCATCTAAGGCCATTTAGATCCCTATTTATTTCAAATGATTTGTAGTCAATTCAAATGAAATAAATTTTTCCCCGGCAAGAGAAGCTAACCACAATTACAATAATTGTTATAAAAATAATATATACTGATACATTTATATTTTTTTACCTATTTATTTGAAAACCTTTGCATTTTCTTCCCCCCCCCCTCAAAAGTCTAATCTTTTTATTACACTGAAATTTGAGTTAACTCAACATCATCAGTTTTCGGTTCATTTTCAAAAGCAAATAATTACTTCTCGATTTTTTGTATCCTTCTTCTCCCTATAAATATATGACAAGGAAATTAATCTATTTTGGGTGGAGAAAGGAGTTTTGAGCTGACAATAGCCTCTCTCAGCTTGACAAAGAGTAATTGCTTGAATCTAAAATGCGAATTTATATCGGGTTTGATGGGGGGTGAGTAGGGGGGGGAAGGTGGTAATGGCGTGACCATTAATTGATGGCCCTATTATACTCTGTCAATAAGGAATTAAATTAAAAAGACGCCATTTCTTCTTACAAAAATAAATAAATAAATTATTGATTAAAAGAGAGATCGATACTGAATTACCAGAAAACAACAACAAAACAACAACACTTATCCAATTGTTAAATACAAACCACGAATGGCAAATGATACCCCAACAAGGGGTCTTTTAGATGTCTACTGAGATATAATATGACAAGTACATACATTACAGGGTGTAATTTCAGGTGGTGGTGGGAATAACAAACCCCACCCGAAGGAAATCAGAGACGTTCTTATCGCCTAAGGCGTTCATATATCAAAATGAAACAAACAAAAGGAGGGTTAATTTTTTCCCTAATATATATACATTCACTTTAATTGGAAATCAATATAATCCGATATATATAAAGAGAAATTACCGTTAGATATTTTTATTATCGAATGCAATTATTTACTTTAATGAGCAACAAGTAGGGGAGGGTAATAAAACCCTCGTTTTTTTATAAATATATATATTCATATTACCTTTTTCTCATGGGGATTAATTTAGGAATATAAATAGGAAAATTGATATTTTTTTTTTGTTAGAATATTAACTTATAAATAAATAAATAATAAAAAAAGTAATAGGAATTTATTCCTATCTAGTGACAATCAATGAAATTGTATTTCCATCATCTATATTAATAATGGCTGCTATTCATTTTGTCAAAATATTATCTGGAATATATATTTAAACATTTATATTCATTATACTTCAGATATTGAATACTTATATCTATAAAATAGTAATAGTTAATTGAAAAAAAAAAAAAAAATTTCAAATGAATAGTCATTCAGTCAAGAAGAGAAATTAGCACTTCTAGCACTTGAAGTGAAATAAAAAAAAAATTGAACATTTTTACTTTTTCTTAATTATCATATTCCAGGTATGTTATGCTAACATAAGGAGAGAGCAAGTATTGGAATCAAAAATCACTCTACATCAATAAGTTAAATGGATTTCTCGCTCATTTATAATACATAATGAATGTATGTGCCCATATGACAACTCCGGGACATACTCAATTTGAAAGACTGGTGATAGGAGAATAAAGTTTTCCCGAAACTTCTCGGTAACTGTTGAAATTCGGACGCTTCAATTTTTTTGTCTGCTCCTGCTCCCTTTCTTTTGAATAAATCAACAGATAAGTACTTCATTGGTTCATGTCAAAAATTTTTCATTGAAATATACGTTTTGAGGTCCCTGAGTTTCAAAAAAATGGGTCCCGCAAAATCGTAGGTGATCAAAATAAAGTATGAAGGAAATGAGCAACGAGGTTGAAATTTTTATTTAAGTTAGGCTCGAAAATAAGCTTTTGAACAAAATCGGCCAAAAAGTTCTAGTACTTTACTTATGCACTTTTTTTAGTTATTTCGATTTTCTTAAAATTGACTTCAACAATTTTTGTTAAAATTCATAAATGAATTATTTTTTAGGTTCTCTTTAAAATGTATATTGTCATTTTCAAAATTGTTTGAAGCACACAAACACTCTTGTACTTTTTTTTATTTGTTTTTTGGCTGTTGGCCAGAGCTCTTGTAATTTATAGAAAAGATTCTATATTTATGCATTTTTACTTTCTCTTACCCTATATGGACCCTGTTACACATTAGTGTGTCAGCTACCGAGTTTTGAGAAAATTAACATTAAAGTTTTTTTATATATAATTTTTTTTGTCAATTGTGCAAGTAACATAAATTTTTTGAGGTCATATTTCATAAAAAATACTATTAATTAAAGCATTTGAAACAATATTCCGTGCTTAACTCTAATTTCAATTTTTTTGGCGCTTGACATACTAATGCGTAACAGGGTCCATAAATGAAATATATAGAAAGTATTGTGATCATGCCAAAAATTCGATGTCGATATTTTGATGGATATACACTTTTTGAGGCTCCTTGAATAAAAAAAAGTGGTTTTTGCAAAATGGTCTGTCTGTCTGTGAACAAAATATTTCAGGAACGAAAAGAGCTAGGAGGTTGAAATTTTAGTTTTTTGAGATAGTCATCCACCCGAGGAGTGAAAATAAGCTTTTGAACAAAATCAGCCAAATAGTACTTCACTGACTCACTTTTTCAGTTTTTTTTTTTTTTTTTTTTTCGATTTTCTCAAAATTCGCTCCAACGATTTTGATTAAAATTCAATCAACTATTTTTTTGATGTTCTTTAAAAAATATATCAGTTAAATTTTTTGTGGAAATCCTTTGAAGTACACTTTACTGATATGGAAGCATTCGTAGCTCAGCGCCATCAATGAATCGCGTGGTCAAGTTTGGAACTTAGGTGCTAAGAGCAACTAAATATATCTCGACACAAAAAATCTGGAGTGACAAGCATAGGTAAGAGAATGTTGTGTACTGTGCCTCTATCACACCAAATTTTTCCTATTATGAAAGAAATTCTCCTCTCCAAGACATAAATATTTAATAATAATAAAATATTTCGTTCCCAGGCAATGGAGTGTTTTACCTGCCTCGGGCAGAAGGATATCCTTGAAAATATGTGTTTAGCATGGTGTTAGTGAAGTTTAGAAAAAAAAATAAAATAAGATGGGCAGGATATTTAATCAACCGCTGCGATATCTCTAAGTTGCAATCTTTGATATTAGTGGTTTTGAAACATCCTAACGTTACAATAAATTTTCAAAACCAAATAGTAGGTTTCAATCAATTTTTTTTTAATCTTAACTATAAGTTACCTGATTATTATTTATTTATTTTTTTTCTTGGTTTCATTTATTGGTTGGTATTAGAAGCCATTGGAAGAGACGACTAACTAAACGTGTGATTAGAGATCATCTTTTTTTTTCCTTTTAATTGGCATCTCCATTCCAATGGTTATTAAGATGCGATGCTGGAGCACAGCATCCTTATCCTCAGGCTGCTGGAATGATGATTGGCCGCTGGCTTAGCAAATGGGCGATTTCCAGAAGAGGCTCCGCCTCTACTCACTCTGTTGATTGCATTCCAAAATACAAACGACGTTTCGGTCTTCTTCATACTTAACATTGAATTATTTAAAATGAGATATTAACAAAATAATAGAATTTTAAAATGTTTAAAAAATAATAATAAATTAATATTTAGGTTTTGTTCGCCGCCTTTCTCAAAAAAGAACATTCCGTTTATGCGAATGAGTACATTTTTAAAAATAATTTTTTAAATTATGCTGAAACAATTTTACCGATTTGTTTCTTGATCATAGACACACCTAAGTAATTAGATTTTATTAATTTCCATTCAATGATATCCAAACTTGTGATTAAATGTATAGATTGACACTTACATTACCTTTCTTTATCTATTGTTTCTCTCTGAATGTGACCAAAAAGAAAAACAAACAAAAATTGCCACGCCCGATAATTGAATGCAAATTGAGATTGGCAAAATACAAAATTACTTGAGAGCTCATGACACAAATAAATCATTAGAGAGCTGTCCAGCTGGCCTCTAGCTCGATTGGAGCTAATTTGGAGCCTGGAGAGCGCAGATGAAAGGAAAAAGGTAAAATAATGGACAATCGGAGCAACAAAATACCATAGGAAGACGTTTTAAAATAATCTGAGAACAAATATTCATGGATATTGGGCTTACTACTCCCAGTAATGTATCTAGAGAGTGAAGCTTTTGAATTTCTATTATTTTAGAAAATAATAGGCTAATTATTATTGGTTCTAATTTTGTGTAAAAAATTCATTCAAATAAAAATTGAATTTTTTATAATAATAACTAGCCGCTCCAGCCAGCTCCGGCCCGCCTTAGGAGGACCCTTGTCTTTTCTTAATCAAGTGCCGCAATTTTTCCATTCAACTCGTTTCAGGCAATAAAAATACATTTCTGCCTTATCAAAAAATAACATTCTCTTATCTTAAAAAAAATCATTACTATATATAAAGCGTTAGCCACTGACTTCCTGTGTGTAGTGTTTATGTGCTTGTAAGAGTGCTGATTGGCCAGAGAAAAAGGAAGGGAAATTTAAAACTTTACGTTAGAGAGGGAAATTTAAAACTTCGGCGAGCAATTGCAAAATTTACAAACAGTAAGCAAGAATAAATTTGATGTATTTGCTTGCCGAAGGCGAGAAGGGGGTCCAGGGGCTTAGTCCCCTGGTATGTGGTAAAGCCGGCTAGATAATTAAATAAGTAATCATTGTGTTAAAAAATAATTAATTTTTTGTCTTTAATTAATTAACTGGAACCTTTCAAATGAAATGGAATAAAATGTTAATTTCCCATTGAGAAAGACTAACGCCATCTCTTGCCGCATAGAGTAACCAGCTTCTCAATCATCTACTAACGGTTTATCGAGACGCGCTTTTCCGCAGACCGAGTTTAGAATAATTTGGTAGCCAATTTATTTGAAATAATTTTTTGACACAATGAACGAGAAGCGAACTCTCACAGAGACTCTGGGATAAACTCTATATCCCTAATAAAAAAAAAATCTTTCTAATCTTATTAATTTTAAATGGTTAAGTATCCTTAAAGTTAGATATGATTAAATAGAGCGGAAAAAGTTTTGCAACTTAGTTGCCAATTTTTTTCCGCCAGCGAAATATATCTTTTATATTCATCAAAAAATCAAGGTTTTTTTTTTACTTTTTACTTTTTTTTTTTAAATCCTCTGATGGGAATTAAATGTGTCGTTTGCATTCAAGGCAGCCGCCAAGAGGCGCAAGTGTCAATTTCTAAAGCGTGAAGAGAGAGAGGCTTATCAAAATAAATATAACATGTCTCAGCCTATGAATATCAAAACACTTCAATTTAAATCGAGTTATAAATCGAAGAGATGTCACTTTTCTCTTTGCAATGTGTGTTTTTCCCTTAGCTCACTTCTCTAGCGGCTTTCTTTACCGAGCCAATTTATATATAGAGTATAGTTGAAGAGCGGGTGGGAAGTTTGTATCTTTATATCCACACCAAGAATGGAATAAGGAAAAGGAAAAATGAAATTGGGAAAATTAGAATTGGTAAGTTGATAGGAAATTCGTTCAAAAAGGGAAATTGATTTTTTTTTCAAGTCTTTGATCAAGATTTGTTTTGTAAAAAAAATAAAATATTCTTGTTGAAATTGTTATTAGTAATAGTATTAATAATAAAATAAATTCGTTCGTTTTGTGTACTAGAAGATAGTCAACGAACATTTTCAATTCACTAAATTAATTTATAATAATTTTCGTCTCTTTTTAATTTCTTAAGAATTGTATTTTTTTTGGGCAATAATAACTTGTTTTAACAAATTAATTTACTAAATATTTGATTTACAAAAATAGAAATATTGTAGTTGTGGCTGTTAAGTTGTATCATAGAAGGGTTGAGACTGGCAGCCAAATTTTTTTCTTCAAATATTTTATTGTACCGACGTTTCGGTCTCTATAGAAGTCATCTTCAGGGCGCAATAAGTGTCAAGAAAGTATTCAGTATCTTTCAAGATCTCTCTCCTGATGAGCATCAGTATATAGAGCTGCCTAATGCAAAATACCAGGTATATATATAATTTCTTGACATTTATTGGGCCCTGAAGAAGGCCTCTATCTAGACCGAAACGAAAAATATTTAAAGAAAGAAATTTGGATGCCTGTCTCTGATTTTGCTTGATAAATTAATGTTAATATTTCGTTTTTCAATTCCGACCTCGAAGCCCCTAAACTAGGAAGAGGAAGACAGGGGGAATAAATTCCCTGGGTTCTCAAAGGGGGCCCGGGCTCTTTGAACTTCAACCCAAAATATTTTGAGTGAGTGAGCCTGGAGCTCCAACTAAATAAATATAAATAAAAAGCTCGATTAACTTAAAAATTATTTCTCCTTTGAAGTGTTTTTTTGGGTGGGGGAGGCTGAATGTATATTCAGTCTCGTGGCCCGGCAAGGCTCTCGACTCTCGACGGCCCTTCCTAAACACGTAATATATAATTATTTACATGACAAAAAATTTTATAGGAAATTTAAAATTTACAGATGCTGGGCCGGTAGAATTCAATCTTCAATACAAGATGTTCTTTTCTCGGCACTCTTGGTTGAATTTTGATGGTAGGTTTTCAATTTCTTAATAAAATTTTTGAATTTTATTAACAGAGGTAAATCTACCTAATAAAAAACCTCTGTTAATAAAATTCAAAAATTTTATTAAGAAATTGAAAACCTACACTGAAAAAAAAACCTTGTAAATTCAATGGAAATCCCTTCAATTCATTCCGAAACCGTAATGAAAATGCGTCAATGAGGTTTCTCGTCAATTCAATGGGATACCTTGTTAAAACGAAATTGAAGGTGCATCTTATAATTTTAAAAGGTTTTCCTGTTGAAAAAAACTGACCATTTTTCCTTTAAATTTAAAAGGAATTTTTGTTAAAACGAAGTTGACAGTATTTCCTGTAAATTTTAAAGGAAAAATTGTTGAAACGAAATTGACAGGATTTCCCGTAATTTTTAAAGGAAATTTTGTTGAAACGAAATTGACAGTATTTCCTGTAAATTTTAAAGGAAATTTTGTTGAAACGAAATTGACAGGATTTCCCGTAATTTTTAAAGGATATTTTATTAAAACTAAATTTATTAAATTTCTTGTAATTTTAAAATTATTTTTTATTTCATTCTGGTTTTACCTTGAATTTATTTCAATCTGCCACAGCTACACTCGCCGGAACACAGGTTTTTGGCGTGTTGATTAATTAAAATAAATTTTTAATCATTTTTTAAATACATGTTAAATTTTTCTCAGGTCAAACGTAAAAAGATAATGCATACGTTTGACCTGATAAAAATTAAACATGTACCAGTATTAAAAAAATAATTAAAAATTTTTTTTAATTAATCAACACGCCCAAATCCTCCTGTGTTCCGACCAGCTGTGGTAGATTGAAATAAATTCAATTTAAAATGATTTTTTGTCAAAAACAATTTGACAGGAATTCTTATAATTTTAAAGGAATGCTTTGGATAAAGAAAATAATGTGAAAAAAAAAATCAAATTTACAAAATTATAACATAAAAAATGTTTTTTTATTCTAGGAGTTAAATACAAAAAAATTACAACTCAGTTGTAATGTACACCAAAATTATATAAATAAATACTTTTGAAATGTATTTTCAAGATGTGTTATTTTATAAATATTAATTAATATTTTTGAAACAATATTAAAATATAAAAAGCAATTGAAATGTTATTTTCAGAACCATAGATGATGAATTGTTCAATTGTAGATGCTGAATCTTCGATTCTGAATTCTGAAAAAAAGTTTGTTTTTTAATTCCATCAAAATTTGTTTATGCCAAGAGACAAATAAAAAAAAAAATAAAAATTTGTTTATATTTTATTTTAACTGGTTGACGCATCTTGGTCGGCTAGGTAAAGTAAGACTGGTAAAGAGAGCCAGAAGCTATTAACCCCTTGGGTCTCTATTGTATGCGTTTCTTTTGTCTACTGGAAATAAGGAATTTTATTTGAAAGGACCCTTTTTTCACTCATGTCAATGGCCGACAGCCTAAAAAAGAATATTAAAGTTTTTTACAAAAAAAAAAAAAAAAAAAAAAAAAAAAATAATAATAATAATAATAATAATAATAATAATAATAATAATTTGTATAAACAATATATAATATTTTGATACAATTCACTTTTTGTTTATAACATTATATTTACCTTTTAATATATGAAACAGATCTTCTAAATCCCTCTCGATTAGCATGTGATAATAGTCTTCATTGAAGTCCTGCAAGTCAAGCACAAAATTTATTATAAATAATATATTAAAAGAAAATCAAAATATATTTTTAGACGTACCTTGGTTTTTTTGCCATAATATCTACGAAATTTAAAATAAAAAACAGGACACAGAGAAAATTTTGTTAGACGTGCCATGAATAAAAAAGTATAAATATTTTTCAAAATTAAAAAAGTATATGATATGATAGAAGATATCAACACGGATTTCACAAAAAATATTCAAAGAATATATCTGGAAGAGAAAATTCGCCTATTCTAACTCAAGCTAGTCATGCCGTCTACTAAGACAGAATGACGAGCTTGAGTTAGAATAAGCAATGGGTACGTAGGCAGGTAGAGAGGGAGTTGCCTTTTTCTTAGAAAATAAGAATTTAAAGGTTTATACTGTAAAAATGAAATGAAACCTTGTCAATTTTACAGGATTTCTTCTTGAATTAGAACTCGATGGAATTTCCTGTAAAAATAAAAGGAAATTTTTTCATTTTTACGGTATGATTTTGTCAAATAGAACTTGAGGCGATTTCTTGTAAAAATAAAAGGAAAATTTGTTAATTTTATGGGAAGGTTTGTTGAAAATTTTTAAAAGGATTTCACTTTAATTTTACAAGGTCGGTTTTTTTTCAGTGTACCACCTAAATTCAACCAAGAGTGCCGAGAAAAGAACATCTTGTATTGAAGATTAGATTTTATAGGAAAGGATGTGGTGTGCCAAGTAGTATAAATGAGGATAGGGGGCAATGAGAAAATAACTTTTTAGAAACTAGCCTACACCTATCCTCAAAAAAATTTTATATCCATTCAAGATATGAACTATGAACGTGGCGTCCACAGCCTTTAGCTTAGGCAACCAATGCACTTTTTGTTATTAAAAAGGATATGATAGCAAGATTTATTTAACTGACTAACGAATGAGAGGAAGTTCATCGTTGAGAGAGGCAAATTAAACAACTGCTCGGTTGAGGGTAACTTGAATGGTTCGTTTGAGCATGCTCGCAAGGAGGCAAGGCGATGACACTGCCTCCCTTGAGAACTCCCAGGCAGAGGCTGTCCTGTAATCGGGAGCCAATTAGATGTGAAGGCGCCATTTGATATTCATGGCCTGGGAGACGGAAGGGCGCATCGAGGGCATCGATTGCGGCACACATAAAGACAGCCTTCACCCAAAATAGGAACCTTGTGATAAGTAAATCTAATAAAACATCTATTCTAACATGTTTATTCTTGATAATTTTACAAGAAATATAATGTATTGTAATACAATTTTTATTTCAATGGGCCTCCAGTGTAATTGCGCCCTATGTAAAGACGGATACAAAGGGGGGGGGGTTAAGTGGGTAATTACCCCCCTCCACGAGATTTAAAAAAAAATACTTTTTTTTCGAAAAAAAAAAAAAATTATTTTTAATGTAAAATTTTAAAAATTACTACTTAAAAATTTGATTTGTATCTATATTCTGACAAACAAGTACAGAATGCTCCTTTATATTACCGAAATTAAGAAAAAATAGTGTGCTGTGCGACGAGTCACACCAGATTACCCCCTCCCCCTCCCCGAGAAACACCTCTGGATCCCCCTTTGGCTTCCAGATTATCATTATTGACATTTGTCAACAATTTGAGCGGTCTCAACCACGGGGAGGGGGGGGGGGAATTCATAATTAAAGCTGTTTATATTTTGATAATATAGGCCTAATACAACACTAAAAATTAACATTATAATTAAAGTAATAAAATAAATTTCATACTTCTGATTTAAACAATTATTATTAGTCTACCTTTTTGCTTTTAATTGAATTCCATGTTTTTATAATTTTTATTTATTTTAATCTAATGTTAGCGTTTTAAAAAGCAATAATAATAATTATTTTGGAAACTTAGAAAAAAAAAAGATTTTAATCTTTTTTTTTTATTTCTTTTTGTCTAACTAAATGGAAAGTGTAATAATGATAAAAAAAAAAATGAGTCATTCTGATTGTAATTTCATTCTTTGATTAAGCATTGAGCAGATTTAAAATGGCGCAACGGAAATGTCCGTTATCGGTGCTCGGGATCGGCTTTGAACGAAAAGCAAAAAGAAAAAGGCCCACCCCTTAAACCCACACCCACCCCCGGCGATGCTTATCAGCCACCTACATACATAAACGGCCCATTCAAGGCTTTTTTGTCAACATTATATTCGAAATCACGATCGGAATCAAACAAAAACAAATTCAACCTCATCCCTCTACTCTCTTTCTCTAGGGAAGTTTATTTTCTTTCTTGTTAATAATATACAGGGAGGGATTAAGTTTTTTTTTTTTTTTTTTTTGTTCTTTTCTTCGTCTTCGTTTGTTTGTTTGTTCGCGAGTGATTAAACTTAAATACAGAGGTAATCACGATTAGAATAAGAAAAGAAATCGAATGAGAGGTCAGAAGGTGACAAAAAAAAAGCGAAATAAGCACACTTGAAAAATTATAATTAGTTTTTTTCTCATTAAAATCTACTCTTGTCTTATCCTAAATATGAATGAAGATAGGGACAGCCTGGTAGATATTATTGAGAAGGATCGCCATCATGCCCCACCGGATAGGCAAGGGTTCGGATCTATACGAGTGGTCCGATAGGAGATATGCTCTCTCAACGCAACATCGAACACATATCTTAGGCACGCTTAAAACGTGAGTCAAGGCTGTAAAATACTACATCCCCATACATGAAGTGAACCAAAACCAGTGATGTCATTAGACGACGCCTCAGCCACTCCGGCGTGAGCGACGCAAACCTCCTCAGCGAGTAAAGAGACCAGTAGACTCTCCGGCATATCAGGGAGACATGGTCGGGCCAGGTGAGGTTCCCATTGATCATCACATCCAAGTTCCTGACTCGGTCCATATACACCATCTCCCTATCACCCACCGCGACCAGGGGCAGGACCATCAAAGGCCTTCTGGCAGAGAGCCAGATGACCTGGGGCTTTTCAGGGTTAAGCTCCAACCCATTCGATGCCACCCAAAAGGAAATTCTGTCGATATCCGCGTTGACCCTTCCCACAGCAAGTGAAGCATCGACCTCCGATCTTCCTGTGCCTAGGTAGATCTGGAGATCATCGGCAAAAAGGTGGTAACTACAATGCTGTTTAAGCCATTTGGATACCAGATGGCTTAAATAGAAATACCTGAACCCTCAATAGATATTTTCATGAAATAACGGTTATCGTCAGAGTCTTATATGGCCCAAGCTGCCGAAAAGACAGTGTGAATGTGAGTGTGAATGAGAAAAAAGTGTGAATGTTTAAAAAAAAAAAAAAAAAGATGGAAAACAGAAGCGGCGACAGTACCCCACCCTGAGGAACCCCACTTGTCAGGTTAATGAAAGACGATCGCTCTCCATTCACTTCAACACACTGTTTTCTCTCAGTGAGATAGGAGTACAACAGCCTACACGCAGCACCAGAAAAGCCCCCCCTCTCATACAGTTTCCTGACAAGAAGCGAGTGATCGACAGATCCAAAAGCGATCCTAAGATCCAAGAGAACGAGAGCAGCCCTCTCCACAAGGTCCCTACAGTCATCCGTGACCCTAAGAAGTGCAGTAGCGCAACTGTGATCTGTCCGGAATCCCGACTGGAAGGGCACCAGAAAGTTAAGACTGATATTTATTGTCATTAATAACAATATTTATTTATCTACATTAATTTGTAAGAATACCATTACAATGATTTTAATTGTAATATATTATTATATATCGAGCTGAGATTTTGTGTGCCATATTGTTTATTCATAGTCACGGTACTTAATTATGTTGCACATTTCCAGAGACAGACTTTTGAAAAAATTGAAAGCATATTTGATTCTTAAGCCCGCATGGTGAATAGGCGTACGCAACTCTAAAATATCCTTAAATATTAAATGTATTCTAAGAGATTTACCTTTTATTTTGTTAATTATAAAGTCCTGATGAAGGAGTCGTTTGGACTCCGAAACGTTGACTCATAGCGGGAGGAGATAATCCAAATAAATTGGCCTAAAAATCATCTCCAGCTGTTTATTTACATATATTCATCCTTCTCAACTAAATATGAATTTTAAACACGTATTATCGAATATAAAACTAATCATCAAAAAAGGAATATTTAATTAAAAGGAAAGCTTCGAGTGTCATTTAATTCAAGAAGATTAATTAACGACGTTTTTTTTTTAATATCAACATAATGACAAATATTTGAGATATTTTTCATCAAGGAATGAATGAAGCGAAAGGGAAGGGAGGGGGTGATTTTAATTGAGTCAACAACAACAGGTGCGTTGTTTAATTGTGGACGTTTCCAAGTCATGAAGTCATTTGTTATGTTAAAAGGCCTCCCTAATCTAAATGCATCCCTTTTATTTATTTCCTCAAGGAGAGAGAATGTAAAATAAAACTCATTAGAGGAATCGACTCCTTTTACTTTTTTTTTTTTATTAAAATCAATAATAATTTATCGAATTATAAATTTGTTTATGTTGGTTTTTAATTCTTGAAATTTTTATTTTTTTTTAATATTGAAAAAAAATGATCGTTTAGAGATAAAAAATTCTATCGATTGATTAGAATAATAAATAAGAAATAAATAAAATGATAAATGAATGATGGAATTTCTATTAACATGGGAAGGCTATTTTTTTTTATATTTATTTAACTAGAGGAATTTAGATTACCATTACATTGTTAGAAAACCCAAAAATTCTTAAAATTTTCTCTCTCAGCTGCGAAGGCCATTTTGTGTTTATAATATATATTTATTAAATTTACGATAGTGTCGATGCACCGGGGGACGCTCAACACGTTGGTTTTTTTAGGGCCACTCAACCGAATAATGAAATTTTGAATTTTTTATTTAACCCCCATACCCTCCTTGATATTAACAAATTATGATTACCTTAAAAGCCGATGTTTATTATCTTTTTCGGCATCTGAGGCCTTTTAAATTCCGTCCCTATTTAGCCTAGAAATAATGCTTATTAGCAATCAGCGCCTTGAGCTTAGACAACCAAAACACTTAGTTGTCAGAAGTATTGTCTCAAAAGCAGTTAGCTTCTCCTCATCCCCTCTGTTTCCTTTTTTTTTTCAATCTTCTTTTTTAAATACATTTTTTCTTTCTTACTATCATGCTGTCTGCTTAATATCAGTTCAGCTCTGTCTAAAATGCTTTATTTAAAATTTTTA
This sequence comes from Euborellia annulipes, assembly GCA_023213315.1. NCBI lineage: Eukaryota > Metazoa > Arthropoda > Insecta > Dermaptera > Anisolabididae > Euborellia > Euborellia annulipes. The sequence goes on from JAKCPI010004131.1 coordinate 33,314, forward strand.
ATTGTGAACATTTTTCAAAAAAGCTTCCTTCCTGATCTAATCTTCTTATTACTACTAGAGACCTGATTTTAAGCAAAATGCTTATAGCTGAATTTTATAAGCAACCATTAGATATTTAATTTCTACATGAAATACGTAAAATAAGTGTATTGAGATTGCATTTTTAATGCTTTTTTTGCTTTTTCTGAATTTCCATACTTTTTTTACTTTCTCTTACCTCTATATATATGTTAATATATATAGAGAGAGAAAGTATTGGATTCATGTCAAAAATTCGATGTCGAGATTTTGATGGATATACACGTTTTGAGGTCCCCTGAATCCAAAAAAGTGGTTTTCGCGACATGGTCTGTCTGTGAACAAAATATCTCAAGAACGAAAAGAGCTAGAAGGTTGAAATTTTATATTTAAGTTAGGCACCCCCATGGGACGTGACACGAAGCTTTTGAACAAAATTGGCCAACGAGTACTAGTACTTTACTGATGCACTTTTTCAGTTTTTTTCGATTTTCTCAAAATTTGCTCCAACAATTTTTTTTAAAATTCAAAAATCAATTATTTTTTAGATTCTCTTTAAAATGTATATTCTCATTTTGTGATTGAAGAGCACTTTACTCTTGTACTCCATAGAAAAGATAGGAGAAATGGTTGCCATGGTAACAAAATATAAATATTTTGCCATACTTATAAATTGTACATCTTCCCTCAGGCAACTCTACGAGGAGAGGGAGTTGCTGTGACATCCCGTCCTGTGGAAGGGACGTAAAGAAGGTTCCCTCTCAGTGATGCATTCTTCGAAAGGAGTAGGCTACACGCCGGTGCTGAGGGAGTCCCTCCTCAAACCAGGACATCCTCCATAGCATAGAAGAGGTTGGATATAAGGAGCCGGTTGGAACCAGAAATAAGGATTAGTTCACTAGCTAGAGACGAGAGCAGGAGGAGGAGCTAGAGATAGGAAATGAAGTAACTTCACGGGGTGCCGGTAGATGGGTACGGCCAGAGGCCGGTTGGGTTTGAGGTGTGTGTCTTCGTACACGAAAGCACCTCAGGTAAATAAACGGGGATCCCGATAGGAATTTCAAATAAATAAAATTGTACATCTTGAAAATCGAATGTACCGTACTGTCGGAAACTAAATACATGTCGACACAAAAAATCTGGTGTGACAAGCACAGAACACAACTTTCGATTACCGAAGGTAAGAGAAAGTTGTGTGCTGTGCGCCAGTCACACCAGATTTTTTTACCCTTCGTGTTTATTTGAACTTATTTTACGAATATTTAATATTTTAATTACAGGATTTGAAATAATACTCGGCCTTGATCCAGGAGAGGGGAATAAACCCCCCTCCTCGCATTCGAAATCTGAAAAATAAAAAAAAATATTGCTGAATAGGTAGAAATATATGAATAAATAGAGATACAAAAAATTAAAATTTTAAATGAAGTTAAAAATTATAAAACATCTTTTATATTCTTTATTCATTGGGAGGTGGAGGGTTTATCACCTGGATCAACCCCCTCCCTCCCTCCCCAAAAAAATTTACTGTCTACTACTCTGATATCATCTATAAAATGCTCTAGGCCTACTATTCTTAATGAATAAAAAACTGTTAATTTAAATATTTTCCCAAGATTTAAAATAAATGGAGTGAGATTTAAAAAAAGATGTTCCTTTAGGAAAACATCAATTTAATTTTTTATTCCTTGTTTTATATACATCTAAAAAAAAAAAACTAGTCAAGATATTACTCAATATAATTAAAATGTATTTAAGAGAGTTTTTTTTGTCGTTACCAAATGACATCTTTTTACCTGTTTAGAAAAAAATATTCAGTATGCGAGAATATTTTTTTTTTTTTATCTTCGTTTCTAAACATTGTCGATTAATAGAGAGGGATATCAGAGGCAATTATTTAGATAGCAACTCAACTGGTGTTTATTTTAATTGGACTTCTTCGCAGCCGCCTTCTACCTTCCCGGTCAACTCTTAGAGCCGCACCTCTCTGACGTCATCCTGAGCAACAATGAATCCTCTCATGGATCTTATGTCTTCTCTCTTTTACTCTCGTATTAAAATTAATGACAAATATTCTGGCTAGTTTAATAATTTCCTGTGGCTGTTTATACATAATTTATAATTAGAATTGATTCTTTTTTTTAGTCACTTAGGCTGCTAAGGCCATTTGACTTTACAAATTTATTAACCAGTGGCGTAACGTAGCCCCGCCGCAACCTTTTTTTCGGGCCCTATTCAAGTCCGAAAACGAAATTTTTGCCGCCTGCAGAAAAATTTTTTTCCTATTCCGAGAATCAAATAATATTAAGTCGATTCCAAAATCGAGTGCCTTTTCCATCTTCTTCTTCTTTTCCTTATTCCCGCAGTGCGGGAGTCGGCTGAATGGGTTTGTTGCGACCGGAAGAAATAGAACACGGCCGGCCCGTCGCACGGTCTGACGCCTGTTGAAAATAAGGAAGGGACAGACATGTAAAGAACAGAAGGACTGCCAATTCCAGCTCGGGTAGCTTGTGGTCGCCATCCACGTACCCAGGCCCCTGAACATTCGAGCGCCTTTTCCATCCCTATGATAAAACAACATGATAAAATTCTGAGTTAAATGGAATATGGTGTCTACTTGGTTGTATCTCGGAATATTGGCTGAATGTCTTCTAGTTGCTGTCTCTGGTTCTGAGAATGGGGCAGTAGAATATAAAATGTTCTGGAGTGACTAAAGATCCGGGAGAGCAATGGCAGAAAGGAGATGATACTTTATGGAGTCTATGATAATAAGTCTGGCATCTGCCCTCGGGGCATGGTTTAGAGGTTAGCGTGCTAACCTCATATACCAAACGTCGCGGGTTCGGACCCCAGGAGTCCGATGACTTTATTTAGCCATTTGGTTACCAGATGGCTTAAATAAGAATGTCTGGACCCCAATAATAGATAAATTAATAAATAACGGTTATCGTAAAAGTCTTATATGGCCTAAGTTGCCGAAAAGACTGTGTGAAGTGAGTGTGAATGAGAAAAAGTGTGAATGTTTTTTTTAGAAAAAAAGAAAAAAAAGTCTGGCATCTGGTTTGATTAAGTTGAAGCCGGTTTATTGTTATTATCTGCTTCTTTGGCTGCCTACCACTTCAACTTCCTTCATTTCTTCAATAGCCAATGACTTCTACAATCACAATTTTTGGCGCTTTCTTTTTAAATTTAAATTTAATTAAAGTGAAAAATTGGAGATATCAGCCAAATTGGGATTGTCCAGGTTAATAAAACTCCCAGAAACCTGGACAATCCCGATTTGACTGATATCTCCAATTTTCCACTATAATCACGTCACAGTCACAACCTCAAAAAGCAATCAAATTTAATTAATTCAATGTGAATTCATATTGATGATTGGCCAAATGTTCCCCTGGCCTCTGGGAATTCAACAGGGGATCTCCAGCCTATTAGGAACATCGGTGTGCTTTCCACTTGAAGGACAGGCCACTGGACCCTCGACTCTTTGTTTTTATCCTATTTAAAAATTTTTTAAAACAAATTTCATAATAATTTCAAAATAACATTTTTATTGTTCCGCATTTAGGCCTACTACGAACTACGGAAGGAAATGGGGGATCAAATTTCAAAATAGACACACTTTAAGGGAGTTAAAAAAAAAGATTAGATATTAATTAATTTCCAATGCATTTTTTTTGCTCTCTATTTTTCTAAATAAATGAAGCATATCAGTTGGAGGGACATTAGAAACAAACGAGCATAACAGGGAGGAAATGTCTCGTAGCTTGAATGTTTGCCTTCCAAAGAACTAATGACTCGAGCACCTGGTCAGGTAGATAGATGCCCAACACCCCAAAACCGAGATCACTAAAACTGACCGGAAAACTTATCTTTTTTTGGCATACACGCGTCTCGTACTTTAATACATCAATATTAAAAGGAAGAGTTGTACAACCATTTTTAAAATTATTATTAAAATTTTTTATTATTAAATAAAAAATTACATCCCTTAAGGTGTGTCCACTGATACTCTAGCTAGATTTATGCCAATCTTGCTAGAGTGCTCTCAATGGTGTGTCCATTTGCAGAGTGAGTCTCATATAGCGAGACCAAATCTAGCAAAAAAAAACTACAGTGTACATGTACCATTAGTTATTATTGTAAATTGTATTTTTAGAAGAACTAAAAGAAAAAGTTTAATTTTTCAATTAATTATGTACCGTTGATATGTTTTTTTTTCTTCTACAGTTAGAAAGAGCAAAGACCACTTGCTAGAGTTTTTCCTTCTCGTCTCGGAAAAATAACTTTTTCTCATTTTAAGTTTTTGATAGTCGTTCGTGAAATATTTTTTTAACGTAATTATAATTAATATTAAGGTAATTCACGTTTCCTGGGAAAAAATGAATGGATAATAAAAATTCTTCCAAAAATATCTCTTTGATATATAATAATCTGAAATTATAAATTTTACTCTGTTGTTAAATAATTTCCCTCCGTGCTAGGGTTGTCTCTCATTGGTTGAATGTGTGTGTGAGGGTGGTGCGTAGGCGTCAGTCTGTGACCCGCAAAGCGTAGCACCTGCAGTTAAGGGTCATTTAGGGAGTCCCTCCCCCAGCCAAAAACGGACGGCAATGTCGTTAGATATGGGACCTCTTTTTGTTTGTCATCTTATTAAATTCTCGTTAAAGTGAAAATGCAGCCGTTTAACGTCGCGATGTGGGATAAAAGAACTTGAAATCATTTATCATTATTTTCATGCATTGATGCTCGACTAACGACGAAAAATTATTATATATTTTTTTTTTATATTTTGTTTAAGAGAATAATATTATTTTTGATTAGCCACAAATTTGTGGTTTGCTATGGAATTCAAAAAGGAAGGTAGAGGGGGGCTTGTCAATTGTCCTCTCGGCATTTTTCAATTAAAGACCGCGGTGCTCTTCCTTCTAATTTCGCCCTTACATTACTTAAGGATCCCCCTCGATATTTCCAAAACTCCCCTTTCACATGCATTATTTTTTAGTGCAATGTTATTGAAAAAATGTTGAAGTTTTTTTTAATAAATTAAACAATTAACAAGTAGGTCTATAGTCTATCATATCTGGGGGGGGGGAGAATTATTTAAAAGTCATTAATTAATTTTAAATCTTTTTAAGTAGCTCTATGGCCATTTAGTTTGAATTTAGATCTCTCTTTTTATGCCAATTTTTACTACTTATTTTAGACTTCAGACCTTTAGAGCAGAGCTCTAAATCTTTAATCTGACCTTCAGAGAATATTTCCTTTCTTGTTTATTTTTTTCTTTATTAACGCCCTAGACATTTTTTCCTTACCTCCTCCTCCCTATCAATTTTAACCAGAGTGAGAGTTTATTGTATTTATCATTGTAGAATGGATTTTCCTGCCCTAGGGCGAATGGTCACTCGATCTTGGATCAAATCAAATTATGATTCAGAAGAGAAATATCTTTGATGAAATCAAAAAGGAATTCTTTCACATTTGGCATTTGAAAACCGAACGATGAACATAATAATAATTTATCTCTAGTAACCCTATCATTAAAACAAGTGGACTTCAAATTGTCAGTTAGAAATTGTATTCTTTTCTCTTTATTAAAAGAAGCTATCCATTCGTTACAAAATTATTTTTTCAGGGGTTAAATTCAATAGTTTAGATATTTTGTAGTCAATATGAAGAACTATTTCCTCTTTAATCTATCTATCTATTTCAAATGTAGTTTCAATTTCAAATTCAAATATAAAATAAAAAAATAAATAAATATAATAGAGCAAAGGATCTGAATTGTTCTGTATGTAGATTGGGATCGTTCCAAAGTCGTAGTCGCGGAGGGGGGGATATGAGGACCAAAATCCAAAAAAAAAAAATAAAATAAAATAAATAAATAAATAGAAATATATACCTAGATAGAGAAACATTAAGTTAAAATTTTAAATACTGGGTAATAATTTATATTCTTTAAAATTATTCATTTGGGGGAGGAAAGGGGGGATTATCGTCCAGATCAACCATACCCCCACCCCAAAAATATTTTTCATTTTAAAATAATTAATAATACAAATAATACAAATAAATAATCCTAATACTGTATTATTAATCCATAGTTGATTAGGAAATACTTATTTTATACAAATTATTTGTATATCAGAATTTCCAACTTTTCTATAAGATTCTTAAAACCACAAATTGAAATATCTCACAATATGTTGTAAAATTGCTAATACATTTTAAATTTCATCAAATTTTTTATATGTACAATAAATATTAATTAATTTTAAACTGGTAACCGTTGGCTCTAGTTGAAACATTATGCTTTAATAGGAGAATTAAATTTAAGTACACAAGGTTTTCTGTTTCAATAATATAACCTTGTGCACTTAAATTTAATTCTCCTATTAATACAATAAATATCAAATTTGATAGAATGAATTTTTAGTAAATCGAAATAAACTAAAAAAGTTCATCAATAAAGTACTAGTACTTTTTGATCAATTGCATTCAAAATCCTCGAGGCGCATGCGACATTTGTACCTAGCTTAAATATAAAATTTAAATGTCGAGAGTTATTTGGTTTTTGAGTTATTTTGTTAAATTACATTTGAGAAAACAACCCAAATTCAAGCTAAAAGGGAAATCCTCTCGTTTAATGGCAATTTCAAGAAAAGCAATAAAACAGGCATTTAAAAGCAATAAAATCTCTTTCCTAAAAATTTATGTAAATGTTTTTATATTTTACCAGGAATAGCTCTTCTGGAAAATTAAGATTTTTTAACATTAAATTGAACGAATTTCAAGTGAAATATCAAAACATGTTGGTTAAAGGAATTACTCAAAAACGAAAAAACTTTCGATATTCAAATTTTAAACTTAAGCTAAATACCCATGTCGCATGCGCCTCGAGGATTTTGAATACAATCGGCCAAAGAGTACTAACACTTTACTGATATACTTTTTTTAGTTTTTTCAATTTTCTCAAGTTGTCTCTAACAATTTTGATTGAAATTCATAAATCAAGTATTTTTTTAGACGATCATTGAAATATACTAATCCTTATCTATGTCAATTGTTTGAGACCTATTTTACACATTTTCTAAGGTATTTTTCGGCATATGAGGCTATTTAGATCAATCCCCTTTTCTTCTTAAGTGGTAGCGAATATAATTTAAACAATTTTTCTTGAGAAATGGGAAACAAACTCTTATACATAACATAAGAGACAAGACCTACGCCTCCTCTCATTTATTTTATTTCCATTTAAAATTTTTAAACTTTTAATATCAAAAGTTGTCCTCTACAACATACACCAAGTCCCATATATTAATCTGTCTACTACTTAAGGATGCTCCAAGACTCAGAGCCATTCTAATTTTATTATTGGCATCAGCTTTGAATGAAGTACCGCATCTGTAAAACTAAATGAAGTTATAAGATTTTGACAACCATACAAGACGATATATTAAATTTTTACATAATCTTTTATTTTCATTTATAAATGAAATAAATATTTTAATTTGATTTCGTAGAGAACCTTTTAAACATCAACTCAATCAGCAGCAGATGTTACAATCGAAATATAATTGGAAAATTTACTTTAAAAAAAAAAAAGAAAAATGAACAATCTGATATAATAGGAGCTTTATTGTTTGGCGAACAAGAGAAAGAGAAAGAGATAGATAAAGGACGCCTTGTGGCGTTAATTGGGGCGGAGCCTCTCCCCCGCGTGCATTCAACTATCAGAAGGGACAAACAACAACAAAAGCTCATCTTTTTACAAAAAAAATTCCCTCCCAATCATTGATGATAGCATCAGACTACTAGACTTCCTCTCACTAAGAAAATTTGTCAAAATGATTAATTAATAATCTATATACGAAGTCTTTCCAAAAAACTTCCCTTTCTATTTATAATTTTTAATGGAATTTATGCCACTAAAATGTATAATTTTTTGTTATTGTTGCTTTCAAATCATCGAATAATCTTAATGAAGAATCATAATTGATTAATTAATCTTGTTCAAAAGTTACTGATATTGTTAGCGGGGTCTTTGTCTGATATAGGCCTACAGTTTGAGTAAAGAAAAGAAGAGCTAGTTATATATTTCATTTATTAAGATTCATTCTTCTTCGGTCTTGGTTAAAACCAAACATCCTCAGAGTTTGTGGGCTGTTAGTATAGGCATACAAATAATTATTCAATCAGGTATGACATGAACATAAAAGTAAAATATGAATAATTTATAAAATTAATATGTTTTATTATTATTTCAATCAGTAGTGGACCTCAATAAATGAAATATATTACTAGTTGCTATTCTTTTCTTTACTCATCAACTATTGCAATATTATAAAGCTATAAAATTCACATCTTGTAAGATATAGGCCTACATATTATAGCAAATTTGCGAGATGTGTTTGTAGGCATAACTGCGCCGCCTGGAGTCGAACCAGGACTTCCACGCTTCAAGCTCTACCTAGTTAATATACCACTATGCACAAATTCATTCGTTTTTTAGTGCTGGAAGATAGGCAACACAAATGACCATTTCATTTGAATAAGAGACCTCCGAGCAGCAAGTAAATGATAACATTTTGTACATATCAAAGTTAAAAAGAAATTGTGTTTAATTGCAATGAATAATAAGATACCTAAGATCGTGTATAATTAACAATATTTGCCCTGATGAAGGTCGTGATTGCCGACCGAAACGTCGGCAAATAAAAATTAAATAAAAGATTTTTTTTATTTAATCTCCTGGCTGCAAAGTCCCTGCGAATCCTGAGCAAATGACCAACTCATTTTTTCGTTTAATTGCCCCTGAGGACATCTTGAGTTGGTTCACATGTCTCCCTAAAAATTAACCATGCAGTCATTCAAAAAATTCATTAGTCACTTGGTCATTAAGTTCCAATAAGAAAAAAATCTGGTACGACTGGTCTCACAGCACACAACTTTCGGTAATCGAAAGTTGTGTTCTGTGCTTATCCCACCAGATTTTTTGTGTCTACATATATTTAGTTTCCGACAGTACGGCACATTTGAATTCAAGATATAAAATTTATAAACATGGGAAAATATTTATATTCTGTTACCAAGGCAACCATTTCTCCTAACTTCCCTATGAAGTACAAGAGTCAAGTGGTCTTCAGAAGATTTCAATGCCAAAATGAGAATATACATTTGAAAGAACGTCTAAAAATTAATTGATATTTGAACTTTTTTCAAAATCGTTGGAGCTATTAATCGTGTAATAAATTAATATTATTAAAATATAACCTCTTGGTTGAAATCTTTTCTTGCTTCTTTTTTTTTTATTCTAAAACTTATAAACTTTTCTTTTTTAACCGAGATACTTTAGTTCGACATTCTAATTCGCCATTGATAAAAATTGTGAGAAGGGAACGGATGTCCTAAGGAATCCAAAACATTCTTATTTTAATCCGCTTATCCGATCGCTTTCTTAATTAAGTAGTTTGTAGAAAATAATTATAACGTTTCAGTTAGTTATATTTTTTATAATTAAATGAAAAATATTAAACGTGATCTGATAGATAAACTGAATTTATATCAAATCAACTAATGAATGAAAAATTATTCAGATCTTAGGTCAATGACTTGTTGATTAATTTTCTGAATTACGAAACAAACTTGGATGTTTCTCAGACAGAGAGAGATAGAGAGAAAGAAAAAAAGTGTTAAAAGCAAATGGGTCCATTTGGAAATTATTATTTTTTAATTAACGCGTCTATTTTTTTTGTCGCCGTCGGCGCCCATTTTGATAAATCAATCAATTTGCTCAGCGAGGCTTGGCCAACATGGAAGTAGCATTAGCCAGAAGAGTCACTCTCTGTTCGCTCATTAGATTAACTAATGATCCGCCCACCAGATAGCGCGTCTGTCACTCGATACAACTAAATATGATTAACGTTGCATTTGCCGAGTTAAGCGGCACAACAACAACAACAATAACAACATCAACATCATCAAACATCAACATAAAGCCAACCAGCAGCCGATTACCAATTCGAGTTTTATCTTAATTGAGACTCGATCGTCCATTTTAGACATTTTTATTTCGATAATTATGATGGATTGATTTATATATAAGTTGAAAAATATGTTTGAAAAAAAAAGATGATGATGAAGAAAGAAAAATCATTTGTCGAAAAAGAGAGAGAGATGAGTGGGTTTGTGTGAGAAAGTCACCTCACAACCTACGACACCACTACAAAAAGACTAAATGGACAGATCCCTATCTTGATATCTCTCTCTCTCTCTCTCTCTCAAACAAACATTTTGCCCACTTAAGAGTTTCGTTTTTCTCCCAAAGAAAACTTTTGAGTGTCATGTAACATAACAACTCGAAGTAGTTCCCAAAGGCTTTTTCTCAATTAAGGGTTTCTTCTCGTTTTTTTTTTTTTTTGTTTAATTCCATAGAAAAATTAATAACTTCTTGGGGAGGGCTTTTTTTTTCTTCATTAAACAGTCTTATATGAAATTTTTACAATTATGTTTGGTGAGATTTTTGGCCTCTTAAAAGTCGATTTCAGGATCTTTCTAAAGTCTGCAAAAAATTAAAAAAAAAAATAAAATTCGTTTAAAATGTTATGTCAAATAAATAGAGCCTCGCTGATGAGTACCTTTTTTAATTAATTTATAAATTTTATTTTTTTTAATAAAATAGTGACCATTGGAACAAAAAAAAGGTCACTAATTTTCCCAGGAATATTTTTTTTCTATTTTACTCAAATAAATAAATAATTACCTTTTCATAAATTTTTAAGAATGTAAAATTTTAAAAATCAATACTTAAAAAGGGGGGAAAAATTGGATTTATATTTATATTCTGGTAAACAAGTACAGAATGCGCCTTTAAATTACCGAAATTAAGAAAAAAAAATGTGTGCTGTGCGACCAGTCACTCCAGATTACCCCCCCCCCCCCGAGAAACACCTCTGGATCCGCCACTGCTCTGTGCTAAGTATATTCATACATGACAAATTTTATATAGTCTATTATTATTATTATGGGAGTTTTTAATTAGACTATAGATCACCATTTGTATTAATTATAATAAAAATATAAATACTGTACAACGTTTCGACTGCTTATTCTGCAGTCGTTTTCAAGTACTAACCTCTAAGACGCATTTTATAAGAAATAACGTCAGCGCCATCTACAGTCATTCTCATGAAGTTAGACACAATCCTTAGCGCCATCTACAATTATTCCCATGAAGTTATTAATTAAATATCTATCTATATAATTATTAGAAATTTGAAAAAGATTTCTTTACCACTAAAAATAATAAAGATAGAGGAGTGAGGGGGTAGAGAGAGAGAAATAGAGAAAGGGAAAGAGATCGTATTTCCAAGCCGGTAATTATTGCATTCAGGGCCCCGAGCTTCATTAATTAATTATGCAAATAGCGGCGCCCCGAAATCGGCTGAGTCACATCACTTGACTTGTTAATTGCGATCCCAATTGTGTTCCAGCTTTTACAGTGCATTAGCACTAATAGAATGATGCCGAGAACCAATAATTAGGAGCCAGAGGGGTTGGATTTAATCGGAAAAAATTATATTCATTAACTGAATGCGTTAATAGTTTCGATTACAAGACAAAATCTGCAGGTTGACAACAGAGTCCATTAAGCCGGTCCATTAGGAGTATTATTAGAGAGGAATTCAAAAATGGGAAGATATGTTGCATCGGATAAAAAATTATAATAATTAAATCCATAGCAATTCGAAATCGAGAAAGTTGTTCAATCCTGAGAACCGTGATCGTAGAAGTAAAGGCCACGATGATCTGCTCTTCTTAGCTCTATTAAAGTAGGCCTACTATATACAATTATTTCACTATCTTTTGATATAATTTTTTTTTTAATATCAATAAAATTCAGATTTATTTACCCAAAGTGATATCAAACTCAAAAGTACATCTCACCTACTTTTGAAGTAGTTATTTATCGAAACCCTGAGAATATTTTAATATTTTATTTTCTATTAAGCAAATTCTAAAAAGAAAATCTGGTGTGACTGGCGCTGGTCACACCAGATTTTTTGTGTCGAGATATATTTAGTTGCTCTTAGCCATTTAGTTCCAAACTTGACCACGAGGTGATTCAAAGATGGCGCTGAGCTACGAATACTTCCACATCAGTAAAGTGTACTCCAAACGATTTCAACGAAAAATTTTACTGATATACTTTTTAAAGGGCATCTAAAAAATAGTTAATTTATGAATTTTAAACAAAAATAGTTGAAGCGAATTTTGAGAAAATCGAAAAAAACTGAAAAAGTACATCAGTAAAATACTAGTATTTTTTGGCCAATTTTGTTCAAAAGCTTATTTTCACCCCTTGGGAGGGTGCCTAACTTAAATATAAAATTTCAATCTCGTAGCTCTTTTAGTGCCTGAGATATTTTGTTCACAGACAGACCATGTCACACTTTTTTGGATTCAGGGGACTTTAAAACGTGAAGATCCATCAAAAACTCGACATCGAATTTTTGACATGAATCGAATACTTTCTCTCTATATATTTCTATTAATATATAGAGTAAGAGAAAGTAATAGTGAAGATCCCTAAAATTTAGTTGTGTTAATGTTCGATTCAAACGAACCGAAATGTGAATTTCTTTTGTTTGAAATTTCTTTTTTTTTTGTGAGAAAACTGACTTGTGAGGCTAATTGGGATGATGTGAAAAAGAGGACCTGATGGTTACCCAAAGAGAGGTCTCTCCGGCGGGGGGTGGATCTCTCTCTCTCACTCGTAACATTTGCCAAACGGCATTAATTCCATCGAAACGATGAATGAACGAAAAGGCCGAAGCAAAGGTGATGGGCGCCACCTCCGCCAGGGAGGCAAACCACGACTTCCGGGAGGGCGGATAGGTCGGCAACCTCGACTCTTTCATCAAAAACAAGCCGAAAAAAAGATAAACTAGCCCACTGGCAAATATCGAAATATCGCTAAAATAATCAACGAACGGGAAGAGAGAAAAGAGGCTTTAATGCAATGTAATGTATTAAATAAAGATTTATGTCTATTGTTTTGACTTTGGGGTCTATATAAACTTCACCACGTAGGTTAAATGAGGAGCCCACCTAAGGCGAACGGTGGTGCTAGTTGTTTTTTAAATGTCATGTTTTTTGTCTTTCTGATGCTATAAGTCATTTAAAGTGTATTTTAAATAAACAAACTACGGTCCGTCATATTATGCGGCCCGAGGGCACTTAGAATATTGCGAATATGTCAAAATTATTATGATTTTTTTCACTTTATATTGTAATATGCCATTTACATTTGTAATACTTGTTAGGGTGAAATAAATATGTATTTGTTGTATTCATTTATTAATACCTTTATGAAGTGTAATTGAAGTAGAGCCCCCCCCTTCCCGGAAGAATCGAAGTTTTCAGAGTGGCCTCCGTAGAAAATGAGAAAATGTTTGTCCACCCCTGGTGTAGATGAAAATTCGATATATCAATGACTTGAGGACGTTCAACAGCCTTCTTCATCTCGGCCATCTATTCAGATATTGAGCGTTTCTTGGCATTGCTTGTTAATGTTCTTTTTCTCTTCATAATTTAAATTTTTCGAAATTTTAATGAGGAGGTAGAATGTAATAAATAATTTTTATATAGGACCTAAGTCAGATTTTATTAAATAGTGAATAAATTTTTCACTTAACCGGTTGTTGTTGGAGTGAATGAGTGAGTGAGTGAAAAAGACGGTGTTAGCCGACTGCCCTGCAGCCCCCTTTTGGAAGGGGACCCCGACCCGACGTCGTCGTCGGCCCTGCCGGCCCAATTAAAGGCCCCGTCTCTAGACATCCCCTGTTTATTTTACACTGGCAATTTGTCTGACCCCTGGGGGGCTCGGCTACTGGATACGCCATTAGCATTTATTTATTCCATTCAATTTACACTCCCCTCTCTCTTTTATAAAATAGACTAGTAATAATAAAGAAAATAAAAAAATAACAAACTTCTCATCTATCATTACAAACAACGATAATAATGATGATAATAATGCGGAGTATTTTCAAAGAATTTCCCACAAAAATTAAATTTTTTTAAAATTTTTTCATTCAGTGACCATCGAAGTTGAAAAAAATGATTTGGCTATATCTATTTCCTCGCAGTAGGTGAATCATATAAAAAAACTCATTATAAATTCGAAATCACTTTAACCAAAAACTCTATAAACATTTATTTGAATACCACTTGACCATTAAAATTTTTCTTTAAACATGATTCAAAAAAAAAATCAGAGAAGACATTTCTTTTAAAGAAATGATGAAATTGAGCCTCTCCAATGTGCGTGTTTTAGTGTAATTGGTGTATTGGTACAAGAGCGATTTAAAATGGCCTTTTAATAGATAAAGATCCCGTGATTATCCAGGCTGGAGTGCACGTTTCACTCTCCAATCACGACCTGGAGCTTGGAGATGCCTTCGATTGGATAAAACGTATGATTACGACTATTATTTTAATTCCGGCCATCTTGGCTCGCGTTGCGCTCTGATGCGTCTGCCATCTTGCATCTCGGCTGGTCCAGACGATCCACTTTCCTTTCTTTTAAACAATTATAAAAACACATTTTATTTTAAGTTGCAGTAAAGATTATTATATCCATAGGAAAGTGAAATAGTATAGTATAGAAAAGTTGCTGCTTCTTTTCACTTATCAAAGGTTTCCTCAAGGGAACATAATTGATACAATGTATCACATAATTGTTTTTACATGACAACAAATTAGAAATAAGCTGGTGTGGCTGGATGATCTGTCTCGGTATTAAATGGCATGTCTCAGAATACATATAATTATCATTTATTAATTCAAACAGCTGAAAATTAGCGATCTATTTTTTTTTTTAAATTTGTTTTAAGTTCTTTTTAGGCATCTAAAGCCATTTGTTCCCATCCCTATTTATTTAAAATGATTGGGAGCCAGTTCAAATGAATTAAATTTTTCTCGCTTGGGACGGGAAGCGAACCCGGGTCCCCAGGCAAGAGAAGCTAATGTCTTCTCTCTGAGTTGCTGGTCTGATAGACCATCCAGCTTTCCAAATGATCGGTAGGAGTGTTAAGGTAGGCAGGTCTGTCGTTTGACTCCATCTGGATCCTACTTTTTCGGTTCTTTGAAATTAATGAATAATAATTATACAAAAGCAATTAAAAGATTGTAATATATTGTAATATAAATTTTATTAATTTATTTAATTACAATTACAATAACTAGTTTCGAGGACGTTTGTCCTCTTCATCAATACAATTTTTTACATGAAAAAGTTTCTTCGATCTATATTATCTATATGTAAAATCAGTGACATTTGGGGGGAGGGCAGGGGGAATTTTCCGGGCTCTGATTTTTAAAAAATTTTATATTATTCTAAATAAAATATTTCAAAATATATCTAGAGTATATAAACTGTACAAAATTAAACAATTAATTAAATTAAATATATTTTGGCCAAATTTGAGATACCGTTTGCCCCTCACCCCCCAAAAAAAAAAAGTTGAAATGAAGCCACTGATTAGACTATTGATTATCTATAATAAATTTTCTCATGTAAAAAAGTGTATTGTACCAGACTGGTGAAGAGGACAAAAGTCCTCGAAACTAGTTTCTGTAATTAAATAAATTAATACAATTTATATTCCAGCAAAATAATCTTTTCATTGCTTTTAAAATTTCAATTAAGAAAATTCTACTAATGTCGGCAAAGGGAACCTTTCAAATTAATTAATTATATGAATTTTTTCTGGTGACAGTACGTGATATATAATTTATTATTTATAGGTAAAAAGAAAATGCTGATTAGCGCTTCACAATAAGAATGAAAGAGGATATTGTTATTGTTTATTGTTTAGTTTACCTTATATGTCATTTGCGTTAATTATGGTAGCCACATCACTTTTTCTTGTGAACATTTCATTAAAAAATGGGCTTCAAATGATTTATCTTCTTTTTTCACGCCATGACGAAGAACAAATAAGAAAAATATTTATAAATAATAAATTTATTTAATAAACCCATTTGGGAATGAACTTTAATTAACTTTGCATAAGATAAGATCGATTTGTACATTCCTGGATTTCAATAAAATTATATAATAAATAATCACAGAGCATAACTAAAGAAATAAACAACAAAAATAACAACAACATAAATGTTCATTTTTTTGTTGTTTTATATTCGCGAGTTATGAAAGAAAAAAATTTTTTTAGGTTTATTTTGATTTATATACAATTTAACGGTGCTTAAATTTCAAATGATGATTCTACAATGGTTACTTATAAATTTTTTTAGAATTGTAGGCCTAATGAAAAAAAAATATTGAAGTAAATTCGCTTTTTGCTTGTATATACATGTAAAAAGAGACCTTTAAACTAATATATAATTTTCTTGTAAAAATAAAGTTTTTACACCTGAATCGGAATAACCAGGCTTAGACGACATTAACGTCACCGGACTGATGTAACGGGCAACGCCGTTTGAGGTGAAAATTAATAATTTATTAATAATATATCAGAACTCAAATACAAGTCTTTCTAAATAAAAATAAGCTCGACAGATGTGAGAAATGAAAATTGTTTAAAAAAAAAAAACATTTGTAGATGGAATATCGCAGAGAATCCTCGTCCAGGTTGAACTAAGTGCTGACAAACCGCCGGAAATGGAAATGGCCGCCCCGTAATGACGTCAAATTATACATTTAACTTAATAACAGGAGAAGCAGAGAGAAAGAGAGAGAGAGAGAGTATGATGACCACCAACCAATATTCCTCTTTGGCATTGGCATAAGGTCAGATGCCCTTGACTCAAAGGCCTTTATCAATGGACCACCAGCGGACCAAACCGCTTACTATTTATTATTTTAAAAACACTACTTATGTCAAAATTAGTTCGGGTGAGATGTGAAGCTCACAAATACGGGCACAAAAACAAAGAGAACGAGATTTATTACAGACTATTATTTCCGTAGGAAATGTGCGGAAATCCCCATATTATGTATGTTTTGCAAATACCAAAAAAAAAATAATCTTTGCCATGTTTATTAGAATTCTTAGTTAGAGGTCAACGGGATCAAAAGTAAAACTTACATAATAATAGAGAAAAAATAAATAATATTAATATAATCGGGTCAAATAAAATTCAAAGCAGTGAGGTCAAATATTCAATACCTGCATTCATCATTTATTACATCCCTCAAATTCAACTTTTTTAATTATATTATTTCATATTCCTTTAGTGTAATTAATAGCTTGAATAACTGCAAAAAGACAATCAAATCTCCGATGATGATTCAAACCGGAACCGAAACGTCAGCGTTTGATTAAAATATTTTATTAAATTAATGCTGCTTTCTTTCTAGAATATTTCCTTTTGCTTCCATATCATGGTAGAATTATAAAGAAAAAACGTGCAATTACTACAAAAATGTTTGCATTTTGTTATCATTTCAACGGTAGTTCTCCTATGAAGTAGCTACTTGAGGGTCAATATTAAGTCCCGCCCATGCGTTTTCTACTTGTGATTATTTCATTATTTTTAAAAAAATATTATATATATTTTTTAATGGAAACTTTCATGGTTCAAACCTAGAAAATTTCCAATTGAGATTTTATTTTTCTTTTATAAAAAAAATGAAATAATCACAAGTAGAAAACGTATGGTGGGACTTAACTTTGGCACTCACTGTACAAGAGTAAAGTGTGCTTCAAACAATTTTAAGGAAAAAATGAGAATATACATTTTAAAGAATATCTAAAAACTGATTGATTTATCAATTTTAATAAAAACCGTTAGATCCAATTTTGAAAAATCAGAAAAAAACTGAAAAAGTACATCAGTAAAGTACTAGTACTCTTTAGCCGATTTTGTTCAAAAACTTCGTGCTATATACTATGAGATTACCTAACTTAAATATAAAATTTCAATTTCCGATCTTTTTTTCATTCTTGCTTTAAATTTATAACAGCTAGATCACTTTGTGGTTCCCACAAGATCCTCTTTTTGTACTCAGGGGACCCACAAACGTATTTCCATCGGACTTTTTGCATGAATACAATACTTTTTCCATATATATACATACAGTATATAGGCAAGAGAAAGTAATAAAAATAGAGGCAATACCAATTAATTTTGTGTCCAATTGTATAATTTTTTAAATTTTTTAAAGAGATATAGATTCTAATAGTAGAAGAAAATGCAAAGACGTATAAAGTTTTATTTGCCCTTGGTCATTTTCAAATTGTAATGTTTAGTTTCTAATGATTCATTTGTATATTACGGATAAAGTTAATCGCCCTCTTCCGATTTCGAGGATCTTCGTAATTAATAGGTTGGTGCATACAAACCTATCTTGAGGGAGACCATTTATTTGTTTGTCATTTTTATATAACATATGGAAATGTATAAAAGGACCTCATTCTTCCGGAGGTCCTCAGTTGAGGCCATGGCTCGTACCTCTTTAATCATTTGTGCGATATTCGCACTCTGCCTTATTCAGGTATCTTTTGCTTTCATTCTAGAAAATTATAGTGTTTCAGAAGTTTTTTATAACCAGGAAAAAATATTGTGAATAGAGTGATGAGATCCGCCCCAGTGTATTTAAAATTTTGTATGTATTTTTAAAAGAGATAATTTTAATACATTTTTTTTAACTTGGATGTCAAATTGGAACTTTTTTACATGCTTAATTTAATAATGTAATTCTTTTAAGTTATTTTTCGGCATTGGAGGTAATTAAGACCTCGTCCATTTAATTTAATCAATTGATATCTGGGATGCGAACTCCTGACCGATAGCACAAGAGGCAAGAAATTTAATTTAGATCATTTTTGCAAGATTGTTTGAAACTGAGTGTTTTTGCACTGTTTCTTGTTTTATACGGTGTTTTTTCACAAGACTTCTCAGTTGCTGATTAGCGAGTGAGGCAAGTGCTTAGAAACCTCACACACAGGGGCCTCCAAAGTTCAGACATTTTATCAAAAAGGTTTTTTTTAACCCCAAATGTTTCACTTCTAAGAATCATATTATAAAAATTGCATGCTTAGCATGCTTATTTTGTCATTTTGGATGGGAGAAATTAACGAATTGCAAAACATCTGTTGATTGTACTGAAGATGATTCCATATCTCTGGGGTTATTTGCAAATAAAAGGATAATACGCAAAAGTATTTATTTTTCGCTGAAAGTCCTTAGAATTAAATTGATTTTCCTTTGGGCCATCTCCAAACAATTCACTTACCAAAAAATTTAATTTATTTTACAAATGATATCTTTATATTAGAAATTGATATATTTAGTATCTTATTTCTCATTCTAATAATTCTTGATTTTTATTCTAAAATGTTTGCATAGGGCAGCAGTGCTCAGCCGCAGAGAGAGAGGGTCAAGCGTGGTGCTTTTCTCACCTTCTTGGGACTAGAGCCCTTTAACCAGACCTATGTAGGTCAGATCTTCGATTCAGTAGCTGATCGTGTACAGGCCGTCACAACGCAAGTGATGGGCATGGCTGTGCAAAGTGCCGTTAATAGCCTCTTCAATTCTGGTGGCTCTTCGCCTGAAACTTCAATCAGTCCCTTCGGTGGACTTTTCGGAAGTAACCTTGACGATGATGAAGAGGATGACGACCAAGATGACGTGGAGACTAAGGATATCCGACAACCTTTAGTGTCAGCACCCGATGAGAGTCTAATGAAGAGGATGGACAAATGTATCAAGGTGAGAAAAAAATTCAAAAATATTTTTAGAACTAGTTCGTTATAAACTTTTAGAACTAGTTTCAAAGATTCATTCTTTTGACCTTGTTTAACCTTAATTTGACCGATCTCTAGTAGAAATTGAAATACTTTGAATGTTTTTAGGAGACACAAACTATGGGCAGCGAAGCTATCGAGAACGTAGCACAAGGAATCGAGAATTGTATCTCTGCGGCGGCGACGCAGGCAGCTAGGGCAATTGACAATTGTAACTCTGCTCCTGATAGAGAAGCCTGCGTCAAAGAGGCTGAAGAAACACTGGCCAAAAATCGTAATAATGTCGTCAATTTGACAGCCGCTTGTATTGACAGGGAGGTCAAAATGGCAAGGAATTTAGTCAATGAAGCAGCCAAGGGAACTCTCAAGTGTATAAGCCAGGAGACCAAAAGACGTTAGCCGCCATTTTTACTTATTCTATATAAACACTATATATATATATATATAATCAAATAAAAAATAAGAAAATTTGTAAAGTTTATTTATTTATATCAATAAATAAATTGTTATTACCTATTTTCCGTTCCAGAGTGATCTCACAGTATATGGCACCTGAGTTTTAGATGTGTGTGACTCGAAAAGTTACAAATATCACAATAGAGTTATTTAAAAAAATTATTTTTTTGGCATCTTTGTTTTTTCTCCCGCTTCTTAATTTGATTTGACTGATACAGTATTTCATTTTAATGAAATTTTTGTAAAATGGAAAATTATTAAAATTAAATAAAAGGCCTCTTTTTACATTTAATTCGTTAATATCGACCTAGTTTTATTTCAATTAATTGTGTATTTTTTTTCCTATTTATATAAATAATAAATAGTTTTTGTTAAGGTGGGAAACGAACCCACAACATGACTATTATTTGCCTTTAGAAATAAATAACATTTATATTGCGTATGTGTGAACTGATTATAATTTATAATTTTAATAAAAAATATTTTCAAGATGTTGGATCAAGGAATTTAGTAATTTTTTTTAATATTTCAATACAGTAATATTTATTATTGTAATAAATAATTAGGATTCAAACATACTTATTTACTTATTAATTGAGAGTAGTAGCAAATGAAAAAATGTAGCTATATTTTTTTCATTATATATTTATTTTATTTGTCCATTCTGTTCTGTAATATTAAAAAGTCAGGAAGATAGATTGAAACAGCTTGTTTATTCGATAAAATATCAAAGATAGCAACAACATTAAACAGCATAATCACCATGCCAATACATAATTCTTTCTTTATTGTAAAAAGGGCAATTAACATAACTATTATTAATTTAATAAGTTAGCCTTTCGACGGGTCGAACTTCTCGGCCGTACCTCATTTTATACGCCCGCCTTCCAATTGCGTTCTCACCTACTTCATTGTTACTTCTGCCATTGTTATCATCCAACCCCTCATTTTTTCAATAGTTGCTTGTTTCGTTACTTCTTTCACTCGATCTCTCGTTTTCTTCATTTTCTTCATAGTTACTTCTTCCATTGTCCTCTTCACTTTCATAATTCAGGACGTATTTTCCATTTTCTAGATCAAAAGTAATCTCATTCAGACAAGAAGTTAAAAATTTTCTGTTCCTTCGATTCCTTATCGTTAATTTTGTAGGACCTTAATTCAGGACCAAGTTTTATTACTTTCTTAAATCTCGAACCCAAACTTTTTGGCCAATTGATAATTCTGGAACGCCTTCAACTTTTAATCGTTTAAGTTCACTATTTTCCTGTTTTTTTTTTTTGTTCTTAAATCCTGCTCCTCAAAATTTTTTTTAAAATATCCAAGGCTACAAAATTTTTGAGAGAATAGGCAAAGTAGTTCGAATCTTTCGCCCAAACAATAGTCCAGAAGGTCTATACTCAAGGGGAGATGACCCTGGAGGCCAAAATTTTAAAAATATATAACTATGACACTTTTATAAAGACTTTTTGTCAGTTCTGAAGATAGTTCCAACATAGAACCGAAACGTCAGCTGTACAAATAAAATAAATATAAGTCTACATAAAAAGAAAAAATTATAACTGCAATTTCTCCTTCGATTAATAAATATTTCATCACAGCTATACAATTCCGTTTTACAATATTTATTTATAAGGTTATCAATTGGTACCCAATTGATTTAATTGGTTGGATATTGTTGTATTATAGCAAAAAATCTTTTTTACCATAAACCCAATCTATATTGCTATAATAATTGGTAGAGATTATAATTAAAATTCATTTTACCGCTGACCACAACGCAAGACTTTTAAGATTCCGGATTCTTATAATGAATTGACCAATTTAATTAAGTATAATTATAATTGCTTATATTGTCTACCTTCGGAAAAGATAAATCTACGTAATTCAATTAAATAAACAAAATAACATGCAGAAGGAACTCGTGGCTGCTAAATTCAAATATAATTCCTAATAGTTAATTGTTCGTGTTTTAGACAATAAAAGACTTTCAAATAGCTTAGACAGATTTATCAAACGCTAGGCGAAAATAATTACTCGATGAATAAATAAGATATTAAAATGAAGGAAGAAATTAAATAGCTTTTTAAATAATATGGATCGCTTATGTATTTAAATTAAAAAAAAAAAAAAAAATTATTTGGTCTTTTTGTAATTGAATTTTCATTCTTTAGAAAGAGATATTTTTTTTTTTTTGAAAGCACCAAGTAATTGAATTTATTACACGCCAGTTAGGTGAATGAAATAATATAATAACATATTATAGAGACCTTTATATAATTTTTCATTTATTTCAGTATTTTAATTACTTTAATTGAAATGAATTTCACTAAAAATTAACTAACATCTATCATTAGAATAAAAAAAAAAGAATACCATTACTCACTTGCTATTATTATTATTTCAATTGTATATAAATTCTTTTAAAAGCGATGTGGCTAGCTAGCAATTGTTAAGTAAGATTAAAAATCACATCAAACATTTACTTTCTTTTAACAAATCATGAAGATATTTTTTTACGTTAAAGTTTGAAAATGAAAGTTTTATAACGTTTCATTTATAATTTAGGAAGACTAAGAACCCAAAAAACAATAATAATTAATTTCATTAATATTTTCGGATTATTTTTGATAAAAAAATTTAGTTTAGAGATAGATTAATACTTTATTAATCTGACCTCCTGACCTGGTGAAGCCAAGTCATCCTCTATTTTTTTTTCATTTAACTCATTTTTAATAAGAAAAAGATCTGGTGTGACTGGTCGCACCGCACACAACTTTCTCTTACACTTCGGCAAGAGAAAGTTGTGTACTGTGCTTGTCACACCAGATTTTTTTGTGTTGAGATATATTTAGTTTCCGACAGTAAGGTACATTTGAATTCAAGATGTGAAATTTATAAACAGAAAAATATTTATATTTAGTTACCATGGCAACCATTTCTTCTATCTTTCCTATGAAGTACAAGAGTAAAGTGGTCTTCAAAAGATTTCAATGGCAAAATGGAAATATACATTTTAAAGAGCATGTAAAAACTAATTGATTTACAAATTTTAATCAAAATATTTGGAGGGAATTTTGAGAAAATCGAAAAAAAAAGTGAAAAAGTACATCAGTAAAACTTTTTAGCCGATTTTGGTTAAAAGCTTATTTTCACCCTTCGCCTAATTTAAATATAAAATTTCAACCTCGTAACTCAATCCCTTCATGCTTAAAATTGGGGAGACACACACAGATACACACATACACAGAGACAGACACACAGACAGACCATGTCACGAAAACCACTTTTTGTGGATTCAGGGGACCTCAAAACGTGTATATCCATTAAAATCTCGACATCGAATTTTTGAAATGAACTTAATACTTTCTCTCTCTATATATTGTATATATATGTTGAATATTAACATATACATATAGGTAAGAGAAAGTTAAAATATATCATTAGTTGAATATTCTTCGAGATTTATTTGAATAAGATATTAATATTCAATATAGGCCTACATATTCACAACTATGTAACATAAAAAAATTTAATTATAAATTCAATGAGAAATATTAATAAAAAATAATATTTGAAAGTGAATTTTTGCATTCAATTAAACTTACTTAAACAGGCTCTTTATTTATTAGTACTTGAATTCTTTATAAGCATCCTGAAAAAATTTAATTTCATGCATGACAAAGTGAATAAATTAAAACCAATTAAAACTGACTTAGAATTCAAAGAAGATCAAAAACATTTCGATGTAAGCCTGCAAGTTTTCCGATTTGAAAATCAAAATAACTCGTAACTTTGCAATTCTTCTTTTTAAGTTACGAGTAGGCTTAATATGAAACAATCAAGGGCGTAAATAAAATCGCAAAATACGCGATAATGGATAGGAGAGAAGATTTATGAATTCTTTTTTACTTTCTCTTACCTATATACAGTATGTATAGTTAAGCGTTGCCAAGCTCGGCTAAAGTTCAGGAGTGGTGACCACGAGCAATCAAATTCCCCCAGTCGCCATTGGTACATTGTATTTGTATATATATATTGGATTTATATATATCCAACCCCTAAATGGCTACATAGCCAAAAAGGGTTAAAAAAATTTATTTCGCCCGTTACGTTAAATATAAATAAAGTTTATGAATGAACCAGAAACTATCAACGATTGAGTTTATGAATTTTCTTAATTAAAGGTGTTTAAAATTAAATAAAAAATTATATACATTCTCTTATATATATTTGGTATTTTATTTCGAAGGAAAGATCATCAATTCATCTTGTCAAAAGACAACAAAAGTCTGACATCTGCAGGCGCAGTTCCGGACACTAAATAGAAAAAAAAACAGCTGATTTGAGGTTTTTGAATTGGGCCTTTCAGGCAAGGGTCGGGTCGATCTGTATTTATGTACGTATACCAGAGAGCGAGAGAGAGGAGAGTCCGTTACCCGAAAAGCATTAGTTCAGCTCAATAAATGTTTAATGCATTTATAATGAACCGACTCAGATTATAGGAAGGCCATTAATTGGTTACGATTGAGACCACCTTAATTAAACTGAAATTAGTGGAAATGAATAGAGGGCTCTGATGGCGTTCAAGGGAGCCAACCTGCGAACAAAAACAAAAAAAAAATCTTTTCTCTCTTTGTCTATCTATTGTTCTTATTAAATATGCATTTAAAAAATAATCATCTTGACACTTATTTTATACAGTCATTAAAAAAGAAGTGTTTGGAAAAGGATTTGACATTTTCAAATGGGGAAAAAAATATTTTTTTTTTCACCAATCCTAAAGATATTATCAGAAATGATAACAAATTTTCTTATAGGAACGTCTCGCAGTAAGGTAATTATTAATTATTACTGAACCAACTTTTAGAAAAAAAATCAAAATTTTACTCTAAAAAGATATAGGTTTTCCCAGGGTAATGTAAAACTGTTTTATTTTTTATTATAGTGTAGGGTTTTAATTAACATGAAAATTGGATGAAATCAAAATCTTTCTATTTAATTTAAATAAAAAAAAAAAAAAAAACGAATTAAATTGAGCTTGAGCTGTCTAGTTTGTTTAATAAGACAAACAATTCATTTTTCATAATTAATTTTTCAGTTGAAAAATTTAACTTTTTCTGGGAAAGAAGAGAGAGAAAGGAAATCTTAATCAAAATCACCTTAAGAAGTGGGGAATTTAACACAAATCGAAAACCAGTTTTTTTTTTTTAGATAATTAAGACTGATGGGAAGAAATTATATATGTAATTTCAATAATTTTGAGAGGTTTGAGATTGAAAAGAAAATGCAGTAGCCTTTGTTATGTAACCTTAATACACATACTCAAGAATACAACGATTCGAAAACAAATTAAATTTAAAAATAATTTAAACATTCAAGAACTGAAGAAGGCATCGAATCGTTGCTGAATGAATAGTCAGTCTATTTATTCCCAAAACTGTTGAATTTCTATAATCAAAATTATGTTTGTTCGTTTCGCTTGTTAGTACAGTATAATTTACACATTTTGCCCAGCATTCTGTTCGTTTGAAACTTGGGCAGAAAATGTAGATTTTGCTGCAATTTGACGAAATCGAATAGCTGGGGGCGAATTGCGCAGGGCGATGTCAGCGCCAAAGCTTTAGTAGATGGCCACCTTTTGCCGCCATTTTCTCTCAATCCACTTTGATTAAAATAATATACATAATTAATATAAAAAAAGATTTTTAAGCTTTATTTTCATTTTTTTCATTAATTTTCTTTATTATAATTAATTATTTTTATTTATTTAAGGATCAATGTTATAAAAATGACCACTGAAGGTTAGGTTAGGTTATTAAGAACTTATTTTGCAAGTTCATGACTTCAATCGGACAGATATAAAAGTTGCTCTTTTTGTTCTAGGCAGTTTGTGAACGTTTGCACTTTTGGACCTAGATAGACGTGCCTTGACAGCTTTGCACTTTTACCATGACAAGTGAAACGAACAAACCTTATAATATATATTATAGTCTTCGACAACGATTTCATTTAAAACTTAATTTGATAATGCAACAATTTAGAAATTTCTTGAAAGGTAGAAAATTTCGTTGTTAACGTTCTATCTTTTTTTCAGTCAAAAAAATGTTTCAGCCCTAATCTATCTAATTTTAATAATTATTCTTATAAAAAAAAAAGTTAGAGGGCATTTCATTTCCTCATAAATAATGGTTAAAAAAATAAATAAATAAAAGGAGTTAATGTATGTATGTTTTTGTTAATTTTTTCTTTCCTGTTTGATTAAAAAAAACACACAAACGTCTCAAGTTGAATTTATTTAGACGTCACATAGATATAATTTTTTTCTAAGGGTCGTTTTTTTTTTTAGGTTAGTCTTCCTTCCTTCCGCCCTATGGAATTGTGATGCCAAAGAGAGATATGCATTTGTAGACAAATCGTCCGCAACTCGTAACCAACTTATGCGTGTTAATTAATGCTAATTACCTTCGAACAGGCAATCGTCGGCCAATTCTATTATATTGTATGGCGTAGTCTGTGATTCATCAGTGAGAGATACCAAAATCGAGATACCTATCCTATGGGCCTATCCATATTAGGTTGTTTTCTCACGGTGCTATTATTGATAATCAACAACAACAAATGGCGACTGCGATCATAAACCACAGGAAAAAACAACTAAACTATTAAAAAAAAAATAAACCTATTTTCCTAATTGTATCCCTGTATTGCATTACAGCAAATTCTAGTTCTGATAGGGATCAATTAAGGCAACTGGACAACTAGTTGTCAGTAATCCCTGATGATAGGCTAATAACCCGAAATATATCGAATAAGAAATG
>JAKCPI010004132.1:0-15429 GCA_023213315.1 Euborellia annulipes
GGCACCTATGATGTGTATGGCTTGGCGTCGGGAGGTGAATCATTTAAGAGAGCGCCCCGTGGGTTTGCATAGGCTTGTAGGGGGCCTCTTTGTTTACTCCACGGATTCGTCGAAAAAAATTAATTAATTTAAATAATAATAAATTTGATATTTTCCCTTTATTGAAAATATTAAAATTAAATAAATTGAAATTATCGAATTTGAATTTAGGCATTTAGAAAAAAAATTAAATATTCGCAATCATTTCATTCAATGCTTTTGTTTTTTAAAAATATTAAAAATAAATATAAATGATATTAAATTAATTAAAAAAAACATTATTAAAAATTATCTCATTTAAAGAGAGTGAAGGGGGGGGGGGTGGTCAAGGGATAAGCTCAAATGGCTTTGACCATTATAAGATCAAATACAATTAATTAAAAAAAAACGAAAAAATTTATCGCATATGCCAGAAAAATTCATTGTCTTGAAAAGTTAGAGACTGGCAACTAAAAATTATTTATTTAAAATTGTTGGCGTTTCGAATTCAGTAAAAGCCATTTTCAGAATCGGCTTTTTAGGACCTATTCTTGTCTTGCTATCTCCACTTGATGGTTCATCCTTCTAATTAAACTAGCTGGAATAGAATTTTTTTTTTTAATTTTAGTTAAGTGTGTTTATTAAAGCTTTTGTGGTTTGTATTATTATTATTATTATTATGGAAGTTTTCAATTATAGACCACATTTGCATTAATTATTTATTAAAAATATAAATACTGTACAACTTTTTGACTGCTTATTTTGCAGTCGTTTTCAAGTACTGTGCACTTACTCCGACTCAAGTGAACTAACCTCTAGCTGACCACTACGTGTATTTTTTTTAAATTATTTAAAAATTTTAAAAATGCACGTAACGGTTCCTTAGAGGTTAGTTTATTTGAGTCGGAGCAAGTGCACAGTACTTGAAAACAACTGCAAAATAAGCAGTCGAAACGTATTTATATATTAGGGTGGGCTAAATAAATCGACTATTTTTTTGGGCCACCCTAATTTATAAGCTTATATTTATATTTTTAATAAATATGTAATACAAATGTGGTCTATAATTGGGCCCTGTTATGCAATGGTGTGTCAAAGACCAAACATCGAGTTTTGAGAAAATCAACAATAGTTTTTTGTTTACATTGGATTATATATAACTTTTCTTGTCAATTGTGCAAGTAACATTAGGGGGTACATCATTTTTGAATTTTTTGGTCTTTGACACACCATTGCATAACAGGGTCCAATTAAAAACTCCCATAATAATTTAGATAAGTGCTCATTTATTGTTCATAGATCGAGGAATTTGTAAGGATTAAAGAATTAAGAATGGATTGCTTCTTGGACTTATTCTTTCAAACAAAACTTCTAATTTTAATTGTTAAAACTTAAAATCTCTGCTTTTAACTAGTAGAAACCATTTATCTAATAATTATGCTTTTTCTCTCATTATCCAATTACAATCAAAAATACGTTTTGCTGTGGATGCCTCTTTTTCAATTAAAAAGCTAATTGCCTTTAGAGAAAAAAAAAAAATCCCAACAAAAGTGAATATTATTTTTTAATTTAATTCCAAGAGGTCTATTTTCTCTACCTTTTTCGATTAAATTAAATTTTATTATCGAATCTTTTACTTACCTCTAGAAAGGGCATATATATTTAATAACGAATAAAATGGTTTTTATTCAACATAAAACTATTGATTTCACGACTCACTGGAACACATAATTGAGTAGTAAATCTCAAAATGCTCCAAAAAGAGAGGAAAAAAGGAGAATTCGAATTTCTTCGTCAATTCATTTTAAAGAATATCTTTTAAAAACTTGAATCTCTTAAATGAAGATTTATTCGACAAATGCAATTAGTTAAACGAAAATTAATAAATAGGTATATTCTAGTTAAATTATTTTCGTATAGATAGTATATAATTATCCTTCCAGCCTAAAATTGCTATATTAAAGAGGAAGTTATAATGCTGATTCTTTTCCCTCAGAGCCGATGTAAAGTCCTTGCTTAGCGTTCTAAGGATCAGTGATTCAATTCCAGCCCTAAAGTTT
Organism: Euborellia annulipes; assembly: GCA_023213315.1. Lineage (NCBI taxonomy): Eukaryota > Metazoa > Arthropoda > Insecta > Dermaptera > Anisolabididae > Euborellia > Euborellia annulipes. The sequence continues at coordinate 2,079 of JAKCPI010004132.1, forward strand.
ATTTAAAGATTGATAGATAATGCTGACGATTTTATTTTCATGCACTATTATTGTTATCATACTATATATAAAGCGCTAGCCATTCATTTCGGGTGTATGTAAGCTATTACAACTAAACTCGTTGATTGGCCACAGTCAGAGGTGGGCGGAGTCAGAGAGGAAAATTTAAAACTTTAAAATTTTGCATTTGCTCGCCGACTGGCTTCAGGCGATGGTTTCACAGCCTTCTTCCTTAAGGCTACTCATCCAGGGGTTTAGTTTAGCGATGCTTGGAATTGCTTGTTTTCAACGATTATATAATAGTAAGTGAAAATATATATAACTTCCCAAATTTTTTTTATACTGGTATATTTTCAAAAAGGAAGCAAAATGTAAAAAGATTTATGTGCGTCCATTGTGCTTTAATTTGTTTTAAGATTTTTTTCGGCATTTAAGGCCATTTGGAGCCCATCCTTATTTATTTTAAATGGCGTAGCTTTTTAATTTGCTTATACTGTTTACAGTTGACTCTAATTAAAACGTTATGTAATGCTATGTTGAAATCACGAGGTTATATGTTTCAAAATATTTAAAGTAAATATCGTGTTTTTTTATTGCTACCCTATGAAATGCCTCAATTTTATCAATTTTTATAAATATTCATCTTCAAATGGTTCCTTTACTTAATTATTCCTTCGCTTAGTCTCTGTATATTAATTGACTAACAAATAAGTTTCTAAATTTAGAAAATTATATTTAAATTAGGAATTCTCTTTCTAAGAACTCTACTTATAAATGCGTAGGTTGGTGATGATCACCTGAGCCAGCATTCTTTCTTATCCAATAAAGACATTTGCTGTTGTTTAAGCAAGGTTTCTCTTTTTCCTCGCCTGAGGAATGATGTCATTTTAGGGCCTGATCTAGTTTCTTGGCTCTCGTTTGGTCAGCAGGTGCTGATATATTTATACCTGACAAGTGTCATTGGTGAGGATGATGATGGAATGAAAAATAATATTGATATAGAAAACGTGCAAAACAAAACGTACGTATAGTTCGATTGGCTCGTAATTATTAATACTTTTTTTTTTTTTAAACATTCACACTTTTTTCTCATTCACACTCACACTCCCACACACATTCACACTGTCTTTTCGGCAATTCAGGCCATTTAAGACATTTACGATAACCGTTATTGATTTAATATACATATATGGAGTCCAGGCATTCTTATTTAAGCCATTTGGTACCCAATTGGCTTAAATAAAATCATCGGACTGCCTGGGGTCCGAACCCGCGACGTTTGGTATACGAGGTTAGCACGCTAACCTCTACACCAAGCCCCGAGGTTTTCCTTTTCTTTTAAATAAAATTTAATCTAATCTAATCTATCTAATCTAATACTATTAAACGAGCAATGTATGTTTAAATATTTGTCTGTAAGCACATCAGTTCTCGAAAACGGCGCCAATGTTGTTTTAAATTTTAAATATATACTATTTTCGGTACGAAAATGAAAATACGCTAGCCGAATTTTCCCAAAGATGAGCTTTGGGAAAATTCGGGTACTAGTACTTTACTGATGTAATTTTTTAGTTTTTTCCAATTTTCTCGAAATTCTCTTTCTTTGAAATTTTAAATATTTTCTATTTCCGGTATACAAAACAAATTCCGTCCCATCTCGTCTTTGGGAATCCTCGGGCACTAGTATTTTACTTTTTTAGTTTTTCCAATTTTATATAAAAAAAATAATACCGAGCTCCAGGAACTAATATATTAGTTGAATTTAATTTATTTCTTACTAGCCGCGCGGTTCGCCTTCGGCGAACCCTAGCACAGGGGGCTTCGCCCCCTGGACTCCCAAGCTCGCCTACCGGCGAGCTTTGCTCGCCTTCGGCGAGCAATTGCCCGCCTTCGGCGGGCAAATTTGGTACATGCGAGCATGTTTCTTGGACGGCCATCGTTGAAAACCTGAAATTCACGGACCTTAAACGTTCTTAACTCGTGGTCAATTCTCAATGCTTCGATTCTTCTTTACCGCAAAAACAAATTGATATCTCAACACTTTAAAAAGTGAATATAAAAAAAAACTCCAAAATGAGAATTTAATGCTCTTAAAAATAGAATTTCGAAAAAGCTTAGGAAATCACGCTAAGGTAATAAACGTAATTTGCAAATTATAAAATGATATGAATTTATTACTATCACGAAGATAAGTAGTGACTAAATATTTTATTTCTTTATTTATTGTGTTAAATAAAGGGCCAATTACAGAAATAGTAAATAGCTGTAAGGTACTTTCTTAAAAAAGCGCTCTTTTGTAATACAGGATCATTTTGTAAGGCGTATTTGGATCATACCAGCTATAATGTCTATATTCTGCCCACATTTAACCGTACCAGAAAAATTATTTTCATTCCTACATATATGGACTGCATTTTCGCTTCTTCGGCAAATATTTATTCAGTAATTTTAAACCCAAAAAAGCATGTTCATTAGGGTGGTTGTAAGGTATAAGGGGAGAAAATTGTTTTGGCTGTATTTTCGGCGGGAACCTCTTAAAAGTTGACAATTGGTGTAAAAAGTAGATTGAGAAAGTTTGAGCTCGATCGGATAACGATAAGACCTGCCTCATCGGCCCTAAAGTTCATCAATTCCCCTAAATTTGACTATTAACATCTGTAACTCCTAGAACGTTAGTCCAACAAAAAAAGTTTATCAGTAATTTTTTGAAGAGCATTAAATTTACTAAGAAAAAGTCCTTTAACATTCTTTAGTAAAACCAACGGTTTTCATGGTATGGGCAAAAAATCGAATATGGTTAAGAGGCACATCACATAGAAATATAAGAATAAAAAATTGGGGGGGGGGAGGCATTACACAAAAAACTTTAAACCACTTGAAAGATATTTAAAAAAATCTGGTGTGACTGGCGCACAGCACACAACTTTCTCTTACCTTCGGTAATCGAAAGTTGTGTACTGTGCTTGTCTCACCAGATTTTTTGTGTCGACATGTATTTAGTTCCCGACAGTACGGTACATTCGATATTCAAGATGTAAAATATATAAGTATGGAGAAAATATTTATATTTTGTTACCATGGCAACCATAGGAGAAATTCCTATCTTTCCTATGAAGAACAAGAGTAAAGTGGTCTTCAGAAGATTTCAATCGCAAAATGAGAATATACATTTTATAGAGAATCTAAAAAATAATTGATTTTTGAATTTTAAAAAAAATCGTTGGAGCAAATTTTGAGAAAATCGAAAAAAACTGAAAAAGTGCATCAGTAAAGTACTAGTACTCTTTGGCTGATTTTGTTCAAAAGCTTCGTGTCAGGTCCCATGGGGGTGCCTAACTTAAATATAAAATTTCAACTTCCTAGCTCTTTTCGTTCTTGAGATATTTTGATCACAGACACACACACACACAGACAGACACACAGACAGACAGACCATGTCGCGAAAACCACTTTTTTGGATTCAGGGGACCTCAAAACGTGAAGATCCATCAAAATCTCGACATCGAATTTTTGACATGAAACCAATACTTTCTCTCTATATATATTAACATATATATAGAGGTACGAGAAAGTAAAAAAGAATGTTCATATTTGAAGTAATAGAAGAACAAAAAATTCGGGGAGGGGGGGGGTAAAAAAATTTAAAACATCTTGAAAGATATTTTTATTTTATTTATTCAAGAATCTTAAATCCAAAAAATCATGTTCATATTTGAAGAAATAGAAGAATTTTAAATTCGGGGGGGGGGTAAAAAAAAAAACTTTAAACCACTTGAAAGATATTTACTCAAGACTTAAATCCAAAAAAGCATGTTCATATTTGAAGAAATAGAAGAATTTAAAATTCGGGGGGGGGGGGCTAAAAAAAAATAACTTTAAACCACTTGAAAGATATTTACTCAAGAATTTTAAATCCAAAAAAGCATGTTCATATTTGAAGAAATAGAAGAATTTAAAATTAGGAAAAAAAAAAAAAAAAAAAAAAAGAATTTAAAATTCGGGGGGGGTGTTCACACCAAAATTCGTAGAGGTGTTCACAAAAAAAAAAACTTTAAACCACTTGAAAGATATTTACTCAAGACTTTTAAATCCAAAAAAGCATGTTCATATTTGAAGAAATAGAAGAATTTTAAATTCGGGGGGGGGGCTAAAAAAAAAACTTTAAACCACTTGAAAGATATTTACTCAAGAATTTTAAATCCAAAAAAGCATGTTCATATTTGAAGAAATAGAAGAATTTTAAATTCGGGGGGGGGGGGCTAAAAAAAAAACTTTAAACCACTTGAAAGATATTTACTCAAGAATCTTAAATCCAAAAAAGCATGTTCATATTTGAAGAAATAGAAGAATTTAAAATTCGGGGGGGGGGGGGCTAAAAAAAAAAAACTTTAAACCACTTGAAAGATATTTACTCAAGAATTTTAAATCCAAAAAAGCATGTTCATATTTGAAGAAATAGAAGAATTTTAAATTCGGGGGGGGGGGGGCTAAAAAAAAAAACTTTAAACCACTTGAAAGATATTTACTCAAGACTTTTAAATCCAAAAAAGCATGTTCATATTTGAAGAAATAGAAGAATTTTAAATTCGGGGGGTGGGGGGGCTAAAAAAAAAAAACTTTAAACCACTTGAAAGATATTTACTCAAGAATTTTAAATCCAAAAAAGCATGTTCATATTTGAAGAAATAGAAGAATTTTAAATTCGGGGGGGGGGGGGGCTAAAAAAAAAAACTTTAAACCACTTGAAAGATATTTACTCAAGAATTTTAAATCCAAAAAAGCATGTTCATATTTGAAGAAATAGAAGAATTTTAAATTCGGGGGGGGGGGGGGGGGCTAAAAAAAAAAACTTTAAACCACTTGAAAGATATTTACTCAAGACTTTTAAATCCAAAAAAGCATGTTCATATTTGAAGAAATAGAAGAATTTAAAATTCGGGGGGTGGGGGGGCTAAAAAAAAAAAACTTTAAACCACTTGAAAGATATTTACTCAAGAATTTTAAATCCAAAAAAGCATGTTCATATTTGAAGAAATAGAAGAATTTTAAATTCGGGGGGTGGGGGGCTAAAAAAAAAAAAACTTTAAACCACTTGAAAGATATTTACTCAAGAATTTTAAATCCAAAAAAGCATGTTCATATTTGAAGAAATAGAAGAATTTTAAATTCGGGGGGGGGGGGGCTAAAAAAAAAAAACTTTAAACCACTTGAAAGATATTTACTCAAGACTTTTAAATCCAAAAAAGCATGTTCATATTTGAAGAAATAGAAGAATTTAAAATTCGGGGGGTGGGGGGGCTAAAAAAAAAAAAACTTTAAACCACTTGAAAGATATTTACTCAAGAATTTTAAATCCAAAAAAGCATGTTCATATTTGAAGAAATAGAAGAATTTAAAATTCGGGGGGGTGGGGGGCTAAAAAAAAAAAAACTTTAAACCACTTGAAAGATATTTACTCAAGAATTTTAAATCCAAAAAAGCATGTTCATATTTGAAGAAATAGAAGAATTTAAAATTCGGGGGGTGGGGGGCTAAAAAAAAAAAACTTTAAACCACTTGAAAGATATTTACTCAAGACTTTTAAATCCAAAAAAGCATGTTCATATTTGAAGAAATAGAAGAATTTAAAATTCGGGGGGGGGGGCTAAAAAAAAAAAACTTTAAACCACTTGAAAGATATTTACTCAAGACTTTTAAATCCAAAAAAGCATGTTCATATTTGAAGAAATAGAAGAATTTAAAATTCGGGGGGTGGGGGGGCTAAAAAAAAAAAACTTTAAACCACTTGAAAGATATTTACTCAAGAATTTTAAATCCAAAAAAGCATGTTCATATTTGAAGAAATAGAAGAATTTTAAATTCGGGGGGGGGGGGGGCTAAAAAAAAAAAACTTTAAACCACTTGAAAGATATTTACTCAAGACTTTTAAATCCAAAAAAGCATGTTCATATTTGAAGAAATAGAAGAATTTAAAATTCGGGGGTGGGGGGGCTAAAAAAAAAAAAACTTTAAACCACTTGAAAGATATTTACTCAAGAATTTTAAATCCAAAAAAGCATGTTCATATTTGAAGAAATAGAAGAATTTAAAATTCGGGGGGGTGGGGGGGCTAAAAAAAAAAAACTTTAAACCACTTGAAAGATATTTACTCAAGAATTTTAAATCCAAAAAAGCATGTTCATATTTGAAGAAATAGAAGAATTTAAAATTCGGGGGGTGGGGGGGCTAAAAAAAAAAAAAACTTTAAACCACTTGAAAGATATTTACTCAAGAATTTTAAATCCAAAAAAGCATGTTCATATTTGAAGAAATAGAAGAATTTAAAATTCGGGGGGGGGGGGGGCTAAAAAAAAAAAACTTTAAACCACTTGAAAGATATTTACTCAAGAATCTTTTAAATCCAAAAAAGCATGTTCATATTTGAAGAAATAGAAGAATTTAAAATTCGGGGGGGGGGGGGCTAAAAAAAAAAAAACTTTAAACCACTTGAAAGATATTTACTCAAGAATTTTAAATCCAAAAAAGCATGTTCATATTTGAAGAAATAGAAGAATTTAAAATTCTGTTGTATGCTTCGTTCAGTTACGTATTGCTCGTAGAGGTTAGCGTGCTAACCTCATATACTAAACGTCGCGGGTTCGGACCCCAGGCAGTCCGATGATTTTATTTAAGCCAATTGGATACCAAATGGCTTAAATAAGAATGCCTGGACCCCTATATGTATATTTATCAATAACGGTTATCGTCTAAAGTCTTAAATGGCCTGAGTTGCCGAAAAGACTGTGTGAATGTGTGTGTGAGTGTGAGTGTGAATGAGAAAAAAGTGTGAATGTTTTAAAAAAAAAAAAAAAAACAAACAAAAGACTTATTTTTTACAAAAAAAAAAAAAAAAACGAAATTTCCTGTGTTATTTAAATGGGAAATTGAAAATATCAATGAACCCTCTTAATATTAATATTAATATTAAGAGCTCAGGTCTTACCAGAAATTTTTTTCATCATTTCGAATGAGATTTTCATAGTAACTAAGGAAAAAAAAATTTTTTTGGCCCACCCTAATATATATAGCTAAATATTTTTCGAGATCTATATATTTGAATAAGATAATAGTATTCAAAATACCCCGATTCGGACTAAACAAGTCATAGATATATTTAAAAAGATGTTTGGCCTCACCAATAAAAAACACTCACAGTCTCATTAAAAATATCTAATATATATATTCATAAATAATCGTATAGGCCTAAAATCTTATATAGTCTAAGTTGCCGAAAAGACTGTGTGCTTCTGTGTCTGACTGTATTTAGTTTCCGACATTAGGGTACAATTGAACTCAAGATGTAAAATTTATAAGTATGGGAAAATATTTATATTTTGTTACCATGGCAACCATTTCTCTTATCTTTTCTGTGCAGTACAAGAGTAAAGTGGTCTTCAGAAGATTTCAATGACAAAATGAGAATATACATTTTAAAGAAAATCTAAAAAATAATTGATATTTGAATTTAAAAAAAAATCGTTGGAGCGAATTTTGAGAAAATCGAAAAAAAACTGAAAAAGTGCATTAGTAAAGTATTAGTACTTTTTGGTCGATTTTGTTCAAAAGCTTCGTGTCACGTCCCATGGGGGTGCCTAACTTAAATATAAAATTTCAACTTCCTAGATCTTTTCGTTCTTGAGATATTTTGTTCACAGACACACAGACAGACACACACACACACATACACACAGACCATGTCGCGAAAACCACTTTTTTGGATTCAGTGGACCTCAAAACGTGTATATCCATCAAAATCTCGACATCGAATTTTTGACATGAATCCAATACTTTCTCTCTCTATATATTAACATATATATAGAGCTAAGAGAAAGTAAAAATTATATCTATTGTTTTTCTTTGTTAAATGTAAATGGTAAATGTAATTTGCATATAGGTACCACTTTTTTCATTACAAAATAAACGTTTTTAAACAATTTTTTTTTTTTTTTTTTTTTTTTTGGCATCTTAGGCCAAATAAATAAATATTCATACATACATACATTACTATAAAAAAACATAACATATAATAAAAACTTAACATAAAAATCTGAATTTTTTTCAAGTCGCCAAATTCAATTTGTGACGAGTTTAGTTTACAAAATTAATAATAATAATGAATAAATTATAAATTTTTAAAGAATTTTTGTTCAATATTTTATTTTATTTAGTCAAAAATAATAGGAAAAGAAGTTTTAAAGACAATATGGGTTAAAGCACTAGAGTTCAACATAAAAAATAGCCATAAAATTACCGGCTCAGAACCGGGGCTTTGTGACTGACAGACTTGCTAAAGTAAAGTGTAAAAAGAGTGCAACTGGCAAGAAATCTCAGTTTAGGAGCTCATCCAAAGACATTTCGATTTGACATGAAACATCGTAATTTCCAACCAAGATCCAAATCGAAATTGTCAATAAAACTACCTGTTTATGTTGAAAGGAGAAGGGATGAAAGTGATTGAAGTTAATTCCCAAGTCTCATTGTGAATGTGAGATTGAAAGCATCTCAAAGTCATAAAAGTTTTTTTTTTTATTTAAATAGTCAAAATGACGCATAATTAAAATTTGTTGATAGTTGATTTAAGAGGAAATTTTTATTCACACTAGCCTTCGCGCCAGGCCAGGAGGGTATCTGACTGTCAAGCTTTTATTTGGGCAACTTCTTGTTGGAATTTCGAAACCAAATTTTATATGCTTAAAAATGACCTTGTAGAGATTATAGAAAAAATATTTTCGTCCCGAAATTTGTATAACTTTTTGACTTATTAATTACTGAAGTTACAATTTCTCCCATAGGAAATGTATGTGGAAATATATACTGTATGTGTTCTTTGAATTTATGAAGAAAAGGCGAGGATCCAGCTGATAGGGGGACCAGGGGGACGAGCCCCCTGGCCTCCGGCGGGCTTCATGGTTTTTATTATTATTCCAATCCAGTGCCTGCTTGAGAATTTTTTTTTACTTTCAAGTATACATGCGCCGGGGGGCCGGGCGCCGGGGAAGAACAACAGCCACCCCAACCGTTGAGGTTGAGTGATGCCAGCGGGGCGGAGAAAGGGGGGGGGCGCCCCCCCCGAGCAAGGGGGGGGCCCCCCCCGCCCCCCCCCCAAACAAACTAAATTTAATAATTTATTTAATTATTAAATAAACACACACAGCCGCCCCAGCCGGTGAAAAAGAAAAAAAAAAAAAAAAAAAAAAAAAAGTATACATGCATGCAAAGAATACATGTTTCCTCATAACTTCAGCAATTAATAACTCAAAAAGTTATAGGAATTTCGGAACGAAAATAATTTTCCTGTAATCACTAGAAAGCATATAAAATTTGGTTTTGAAATTCTAACGGTAAATTGCCCAAATAAAGCGTGACAGATAGACGGACATTAGAAAATTATATAGCCTATATTTAGATATGAACCTTTTGCTTTACTTGTTAAACGATATTTTTTTTTTTTTAAGTGTATATTTTTATATAAATGTGTTTTGGTGTTAATTTTCCTCCACTTTCCTCTTTTGCCGTTGTCTATAGCCAATTCACAATTGCTGAACAAACAAAACGGATATTTTCAAGTGGCCAAATTATGCCTCACTTTTTGATTTGTTTGCAACAACATTTGCTTGTTTCCTTATGCTTTTAGTGGCAACTCAGGGGAATTGAGGTTTCAAATTTTGACATTGATTGACAATGCAACCGACTTAACAACCGTTTAAGAAAGGATATAGAGATTAATGGCAATAAACAAAAGTTTGCCAACTGTTTATAATTGACTAAAAATAAAAATAAAATATGGTATGTCTGACCGCACAACAAACAACTTCCCCTAAAAAAAAGATGTACTGTGCTTCCTCCAATCTGGTGTGACTGTTGCACAGCACACAACTTTCTCTTAAATTCGGTAATCGAAAGTTGTGTTCTATGCTTGTCACACCAGATTTTTAGTGTCGACATATATTTAGTTTCCGCCGATATATTAGAATTCAAGATGTAAAATTTATAAGTATGGGAAAATATTTATATTTTGTTACCATAGCAACCATTTATCCTATCCTTCCTTAAGTGCAAGAGAAGTCTTCAGAATATTTCAATGGCAAAATGAGAATATACATTTTAAAGAGCATCTAAAAAATAATTGATTTTTGAATTTTAATCAAAAGCGTTGGGCGAATTTTGAGAAAATTGAAAAAACTGAAAAAGTACATCAGTAAAGTATTAGTAGGGCTTACTCTTTTGCCTGATTTTGTTTAAAAGCTTATTTTCAAGGTCCAGGAGGCCACAAAACTTAAATATAAAATTTCAACCTCATTCCTTCATGCTTAAAATTGAACACACACCCACCCACAGACAGACCATGTCGCGAAAACCACTTTTTTGGATTCAGGGGACCTCAAAACGTGAATATCCATCAAAATCATCGACATGAAACCAATACTTTCTCTCTATATATATTAACATATATAGAGGTAAGAGAAAGTAAAAATTTAGATTCTCTAATGATTTACGAGGTACTATCCGAACAACCTTAAAATGAATTTTTGAGGAAGATATTCCAGTTGACAAAGAACCTTTTTCGATATTTTTATTTTTTACAATGTTATGAATAACAATTTTTTAACGATATTCTTATGGTAATTAAATGACTAAAATAGATTTTAAATAAATATTAAAAAAATTTTATTATAAAGCGAATTGGTTTTTAACTTGCGCATAATTTATATACTTTCATTTTCCTCACACATAAAAAATCCCTTTAAGTATTTAAAATAGGCTATATAAAAGTTCGATTTGTTAAAGCTCTTTGAGATCTCTATTATAGATATGGGTTTTAATACCTAAATAGTCATCTAAATTTGTATCTATTTATTATATCAATGTAAAATTTAAAATATTTTTTAGGCATATTAATATGGTTTTGTATAATGATAGATAAAATGTTTGATAAATTTAATCATGTTCAAAAAAATTGTTGGAATTAAATTTATAAAAGATGGTCTGGTCTTAAGTCTTTCACGATATCCATGTTTTAAACCCTAAATGTTCATTATAAATATTAATGAATAAATGGGGGTGAGGGGTGGCAAAAGCCTCCAATATCGGTTTAAAATTTACACTAGATATAAAGGATTTTTCTCTCTCTCTTTCTCTCTCACCCCTTTGGTTGGATGTGGTATATGCACGGAAATCCCTTTCCCTTAATCGCAGGATAAACATACAAACCGTTCTATTAATTACCTCGAAAGAGACTTTAAAAAAATCGTTAAATTTCCATTCTTTATACATATTTAGTTTAAAATTCATTTAATTGTCAGAGACTGATGAGAAAATAACACAAGTGAGGATGAAAAAGAATATTTAGTCAGAGAGTAATTATTATTTTTTTTTTTTTATTTCCCACAAAAAATATTTAATAGCCTGTATATCAGTAAAATAATAACACAACCTTGAGGTAGGTTTATAAAAATCGTATTTGTCGATTTCTATTTACAAGAGAACACTTTTTAATAGCAGAAATCTGTTGTAGTTTTGGAGAAAAGGGTTATATTATATAATCCGAAACAAGATTTTAACAAGCTAAAAATATGTTCCACTTAGAATTAAACAAATTATAAATATGGCGACTTGATCACTCAAAATATTGTTTTTATAATCATCCTCGACACTTGGTAATATAAAACATATGATCCTTGCTTTTAGGTATGGCCAATGGATAGCATAGCTAAATTAGATTGGGATAAATTGAGAGTATAATTATTGTAAAAAAATACATTCATATTTTAAGTAATAGGTGTAGGACGATATTCCGGGCTGTAGAAACGGCGAAAGATTATTTGTGGTAATGTACTTTATTGATGTACTTTTCGCAGTTTTATTTTCGATTTTCATAAAAACCCGCTCTAATCAATTGAGATTTAAACTGATAAATCAATTATTTTTGTGATGCTTTTTCCTTAAAATGTTATATTCTCAAAATTGTTTGAAGTCACACTTTTACTCTTGTACTTTATAAGAAAGATAGAAAAAATGGTACCGTCAAAATATAAACTGTCGGAATCTAAAGAGCATAAGGTCAACACGCCAAGAATCTGGTGTAATAAGTATTGAGAACACAACTTGCATTTTCTGAAGGTAAAAGAAAAATTGTGTGTTGTGTTTATATCATTAGACCAGTTTTTTTTTTTTTTTAATGAAACAGCAAAATGTATTCTAATTTGATTACGAAAAGTAATTTAAACGGAGGCTTATAAGAATATAAAATACAAATTTGATAATGTAGTGGCCTATATCGAAAACAGCAGCCAATGTGGGTGTTTTTAGAGTTCTTCACATGTTTTATTATCAAGTTACTATTAGAGTGATTCTCGGCCATTTTTTTTTTATCACGGCACACTAACGATTTCTAAATTTGGCGGCACTCAAAGAAAAAAGATAGGCTAAGTTTGAAAAGCTGTTACTTACACTAAGGGAAATACTTTATGATAAATAATTTTAAATGTAAAATAAAAATAATATGCTGTACTTTAGAAAAATGAATGAAAGTTTGCTAAAGCACTTTATTATAAGTCAATAATACATATACTATATACATTTCTAAAATTTGGAGGTACACTTTAATAATTGGCAGCACAGTGTAAGTGTAAGTGGCACAATGGTTGAGAACCACTGTGTTATTTTTATTTTTAACTGATATCTATATTAGTAAAACTGTAAACTTGTGAAGTCATTTTCCACCCCCAAAAACATGAAACATTAAAATAATCATATAATGTATTTATTTTTTTATAATTTAATTGAAACGATATTTTAAGTCGAAATGTGAAATGCCTCTCACCTCCATTTTTCGCGAGTTAGACATTCCCTTCTTCCTGAAGGAAATTTATCACAAGAGATACATTATCTTAACAGTATTATATCATTGGATATTTATAGGCCTACATTCGAATCAATTTTTTAGATTCGAGGTTTACGCTATTTATTTATACCATAATATAATGATTGATAGACGTTATCTAAATAACTTTTTGGAAAATATTTTTTTTTTAATAAAAATAGAGATAGAACAAATTTCTCTGATAGAAATGAGTCTTGTAACTCATAAATTATATGCAAATTTTTAGTTGTATTTTATTTAATTACTAAAAAGATACAGATCTTTAAAGTGGCTCTTTAGAGATTGTAAGAATTTATAATGAAAAAAGAGGAAAAAAACATTTAAATCATTTTTATTATACGTTTAGAAATCAAGAGAATACAATTTAGATCCGGTTATTAAATCGATAAATTAAATTTTTATTATTGTTATTTTCTTTTATGGGATAAT
>JAKCPI010004136.1:0-27332 GCA_023213315.1 Euborellia annulipes
ACTAACCTATCAAATTTCCACCAAATATTTCTGACTAGCATCATAAATACTATGCGTACCTACATGGACAAACACTAAATCCCCTTCCACCTCCTACATAACCCTCTACAATGTCAGCTAACTGTTCAAATCTCACCCCAGGAAAATACCAGGATTTAAACCCACTAGATGCTACATAAGAAGCCGAATATTTAAACAAACTATCGCCTAATATCAAAACCCTATCACTAATCCCCCTAACTATACTTTAAATCATTTAACATAATTTCACTTCCCTGACAGACATCCGAATCTCCTTGTCCTTGGCCAATAACATTTTTAATCGAATCTAATCCCATCCCGAAGCCGAGCTAATTCGCTCTTCTAAATTACAAATCACCTTACTAAGTCTCTCTACACTATCATCTTCTGGACATGACCTATCATCGGTTCCTACACCTATACTTCTAGTCCCAAGCCTACATTGGCTACGCGTTTCGACCATTTCGATAAAATAAAAAAAAGAAAAAAAAAAAAATATTCAAAATATTTACTCGACAACGTAGAAAATCCTTAGTTAAGCTAAATCTTTAAAAGAAACCCAACTTTTATTATTCCAAAATGTAGTAAAAGAGTTTAAAAAACCCTCCACAAAAGAAATAATAAAAGTACTAACAAAAATTTCACAAAAAAGTCAAAAAATTAGTGAGCGACTTGCTTATAAACCATGAACAACAACAACAATATAACAAAAAAATTAATCACGATAATTTTGTAATAAGTCATTAAACAAATTATAGTTCGATGTCCCAATAATCTCTTATGAATTTAATTCATTAAAAAAAACCGTATTTGAGAAATTCCTTATAATAGTCTAGTTTTTTAAGTACGCTTCTAGACGTCGCTCCTGAACCGCTCAGACGCTCAGATAGATAATAATAAAAATTTTCAATTCATGACCAAATTTTCTAACAATCCGTCAAATAGATTGAAATTATCCTCAAATTCTCTTTTTCTGATAAATTAATAAAAACGCCCCTGAGTGTTTTTACGCCTTATAAAATTATCAAAAAAAAAAGAAGCCTTTGCCTTATTCTTTAATCTAATTTAGATAGAGCTAACGATAAAAATGGAAGACGAGAGAGAAAATATTGGGCGTCAATGAGGGGGGGAGGGGGGCTAATTTAAAAGGGCGAAAGGGCGCGTTATTGACGATTATATTAGGCAATAGCGGGTTTTGCATAAGAGGACGTGACGCAACAACCAAAAACGTCTCTCCTTATTTCATTTTATTTTTCTCTCTCTCTTTCCTTGTTTTTCTTTTTTTTATTCTTCACTCTTGCTATTTGATAAAAAAAAAAAATTGCTAGTCTTAAAGTAAAGCTCTTGCTTCCCATTATGAGCAATAAAATTTACTAATGGCCGTACTAGTTATAGATTGTTAGAAAAAAATTGAGTTATAAATCTTCATTAATTCATTCTCAAGTCCAGAGACAACTACAAATTTTATATTTATTTGCCTGGGTTTTTTTACTTTCTCTTACCTCTATATGGACTCTGTTACATTAGTGTGTCAAGCGCCAGCATAGGCGTAGCCACGGGGGGCTCAGTTCAAACCCCCATTGGACTCCAAGCCATGACTAGATATTTAAGCTCTATAATGCAAAAATACTTTTTCTCTCTATATATTTAATATATAGTAAGAGAAAGTAAAATATAATAATTTTCTCTAGCTTAAAAAAATAAATAAATAAATAAAACGCAAAAAAATTCGAGAAAATTCAGAATTTTCCCATTGAAAAGAATTGATTTTTGTTATGCTTTATAAAAAATTAAAGCCGCTTAAAATTGATTAGTCTTCGCAAATGAAAAATAATAAAAATTATTATATAAATAAATTTTTTATTTTTTTTCTTAAGAGATCTGAGATAGGAGTCTGGTCAAGAGAAACACATAGAGAGACACCCCGATTATTTAGGCCCATATACATAATATTAAGAGATTTGCATCATTTATGCCCAGTTGCACCAACCAGTCTCAGATCTTGACTTGGTCAAGTCCGTCTTGAACTCAAGTCTCAGCTTGAGATTTAAAACGTTGCACCAATGAATCTTCAAATGATCTTACCTTTAAGCTGCCTTTAAGAAAAAACAACATCTGGCAACCTCGCATTTTTCTTACAAATTAGCCACCAGGCGGCACTGCAGGACAACAAAAACATATTTGCTAACCAAAATCTGACCAAAATAAAAATAAATAAATAACGCTTACCTGTTTTATCAAAAATCTGACAACAAAAAATATTAACAAATTTTAATAAGTGAAGTATTTCTAGGCCTCATTAAAACAAAAAAAGAGAAAAATTTTCACAATATATTTTTCTAGACAAACTATTGAATGAAATGTACAAAAAAACACAAACAAATTGTAAGTTAATCTACAGTATGTTTTTTTAAATTTAAAATAAATAAATTTACTTACTTTTTGTTTGACGTTTTCCTGCCACTTCAATTCAATCAACTTTTAAATCTGTTATTTTTAATATCTATTTAAAATATTTAATATAATATATTATATTTTTAATTTAATTAATAAACAAATTAATTTAATTTAGGCTAATATTTTAATTTAATATATTAATAAATTTAACAGTAAAAATATATTTAATATATTTATTTAAAATCATATTGAATTTTGATAGATATATTTTGACAGATACGAGGTTATGTTCAAAACCTTCTCTGTCAATTATAACAATTTATGCAGACATCAAAATCTTCACCTCCGACTGGGCCAGCTCCATCCACACCAATATTCACGTTTTCTATTAATATCTTGAAGTAAAAACCAATTTATAGCGATTAAAAGCCAGTTTAAACTTTACACACCGTCTATGCTTCAACAAATTTTATTTCGAATTTTTTATATATAATATAAATATACCTGGTAAATTTTAAAAATTCTTGACAGGCAGTATGAAAATATAATTTTTTTTTAAATAATAACAATAAGATTGATTAATTAAAAAAAATATATATTCTAAGGATTATATAGATAGTTGAATAGATAAAATGTCACAATTCTCCTTTAGGTTACGAATTCAGGCTGAGAGGGACTTAAGTCGCCAAATTTGACTACTTGAGATGTAAGCTCAAAATCAGACTTAAGTTCGTATTAAATGTTGGTGCAACACTTTAAGTTCAAATGTAAGATGTAAGACGATCTTGGAGACTTGAGATATGTTGGTGCAACTGGGAACTAATGGCCGGAGTCACTAGTTATAGATTGTAAGAAAAAATTTAGTTATAAATCTTCATTAATTCATTCTCAAGTCCTGAGACAACTACAAATTTTATATTTATTTGCCTGGGTTTTTTTACTTTCTCTTACCTCTATATGGACTCTGTTTCGCATTAGTGTGTCAAGCGCCAGGTACCGAGATTTGAGAAAATTAAAGTTTTTCTGATTTAAATTGTTTTGATTAGATTATATATCATTTTTTTGTCAATTGTGCAAGTAAATACTGTAATTATTGCATATATTCAAAATTATTTCTAAAAATACGTCTAATTTAGAGAATAAACAATAATTATAAAAAATTATTTTTGCAAAATTCTCAAAGTCCAATATTATATTTGTAAAAATGCTTCAAAGTCTCTTGACACATGATTGCAAATTAATCTATGCACTATTTATATTAATAAAATAATTTTAGGTTATAATTCAAAAATTAAAACGAAGATATTATTAAAGTTCTTTTATGGTTATATTTAATACTAAGTAGCATAGAAACTTTTTATCAAAATTACATTAATCAATTTTAAATAGTTTTAATATTTTAAAATTAAATACAAAGTGATAACAAAATTTTCTCATCAATTAATTCCTGAATGGAAGTGAACATGGCAACAGTAAATCAAAGTTATAATAATGAAATCGACTTAATATTATTTATTTTGTTGTCTTGTCGAAATCGCTCTGATCCTCATCTTCATTATCAGGAATAATATCTAAAAAATTAATATTTTGACATCTTCGAATTCAGAGAAAATTTTTGTAGGTTATGAAATACTTGTATTAAATTTCAACAAATAGAATATAATAGTATATATAAATTTGAAATAAATTAAATCCTACTAAACAATAGTTATGCTGGTGTTCATAATTGAAAATACTTTAACGCAGCAATTAATATCTCAAACGTATAGTTGTTTACGATGTCTTGCACTTGACGCATAAATGCAAAATGAAAATTCTGCATTGAAATATTGTAAAAATAATTTTAAGCTTTTACATTAAATATAAATTTTTTTAGGACATATTTCATTTTAAAAAATAGCATTTGAAACAATATTCCGTGCTTAACTCAATTTTGAATTTTTTTTTTGGCGCTTGACACATTATTGCATAACAGGGTCCAAATATTACATCTTGAAAATCGAATGAACCGTACTGTTGGAAACTAAATATATGTCAACACAATAAAAAAATCTGGTGTGACAAGCACAGTACACAACTTACGATCACCGAAGGTAAAAGAAAGTAGTGTGCTGTGCGCCAGTCACACCAGATTTTTTAACGAAAAAGCGAGGGTGGAGATTGCATTTAATAGTCAAAGATCTTTGATCAATTCTAGTCAAAAGCAAATAGCCCTTACACACACACACACACACACACTCCCTTTATGTATAAATGAATGTGTTTTAGAATTAAACAGAATTGGCCAGCAAACGAGCTTTTGCTTTAATTTCTCAAATGCTCAGCTCTATTGCCAGCAATTATTTAGAATGGGAGCAGCCAGCCAGCACAGGAGAGAAAATTTGTTTGATCGATGCCTTTGACATTCCAACAAAGTGCTTTTGCAAATTTATTATTATTATTATTTCAATTATTGATCATTTATTTGCATTCAGTATTTTTATGGCGTTTGTTTTGGATGGGTTGTTGTTGTTGTTGTTGCACCTGTCCCCCCGGCCAGGGGGCATTATCTTATCTAATGACCCCGACGTCACGTCCTGATGTTTAAATTAAGGCTCTTTATAAAACGTTTATATCTCCCTGGGTGATGCTTCACTGACCCTCTTAGCACTAGCGGGCAGAGTCAAGCCACTTTTAAATAAAATAAATCCTATTTGTTACTTTCAGGTCTAAAAAATATAAAATCCCACGATTGTTTTAGTCAGTCAGTGAAGATGGTATTTAAAAAATCTGGTGTGACTGGCGCACAGCACACAACTTTCTCTTACCTTCGGTAATCGAAAGTTGTGTTCTGTGCTTGTCACACCAGATTTTTTGTGTCGACATATATTTAGTTCCCGACAGTACGGAACATATGAATTCAGATGTAAAATTTATAAGTATGGGAAAATATTTATTTATATTTTGTTACCATGGCAACCATTTCTCCTATCTTTTCTATGAAGACCAAGAGTAAAGTGGTCTTCAGAAGATTTCAATCACAAAATGAGAATATACATTTTAAAGAGAATCTAAAAAATAATTGATTTTTGAATTTTAAAAAAAATCGTTGGAGCAAATTTTGAGAAAATCGAAAAAAACTGAAAAAGTGCATCAGTAAAGTACTAGTACTTTTTGGCCAATTTTGTTGAAAAGCTTATGTGTCACGGTCCCAGGGAGGTGCCTAACTTAAATATAAAATTTCAACCTCCTAGTTCTTTTCGTTCTTGAGATATTTTGTTCACAGACACACAGACACACAGACAGACAGACCATGTCGCGAAAACCACTTTTTTGGATTCAGGGGACCTCAAAACGTGAAGATCCATCAAAATCTCGACATCGAATTTTTGACATGAATCCAATACTTTCTCTCTATATATATATTAACATATATATAGAGGTAAGAGAAAGTAATTAGGTGTTGGCTGTGTCTTCTACACAGCCGGTGGCTTTTTAACGTGACAACGTCTTTTGCTTGATTTCAAAAAATTTTTTTTTCTCTTACCTATATTGAAATATAAAAGAAAGTATTGTTTTTTTTTTTTTTTTACTAGTAGTTTGTTTTCATAAATAAACATGTTCATATATTTTCATAGTAACAATATATGACAGGTGTGGCCAAACTTTTATCCATTAAGGGCGACTTATGCTTAAAAAATGAGGTTTTTGGAGTTAATTACCCGGGATTTTTTTTATTTATTCTATTAGAGGTTATCTTTCTGCACCAAATGTCATCCCATTTAGTCTGATCTGATTAGCCGTTCGGATTCTACAGGGGTTTAAACTTTCAAATTAGAATTTATCGCAGCGCGGTAAAATAAAATGATAGGAAAAAAATAAATGGTGAAATCTTTAGCTGAAAACTCATTCTTTCTAACCGTATATTCCCCATAATTATACCTCTTAAGACAGAGGAGTTATTCAAGCCGATAAACTTTTTCGTGAATGCCTCCCTAACCTGCCACTATAGACCCATGATTTGTAAGACGTTGTCACGTCAAAACAAATTAGAATTAATGATTTGATTTGAAGTTTTATTTTTGTTTATGAATTTATCAAATTAATTCCCCGACCAGAAAGAGAGAGATGATGGCATTCATTACGAATTGGGCTTTTGGCCTATTCGTTGCAAATATTTGTAATCAATAAATTTGCAAGCTATTAACGAGAGCTATTTACTATCTCTATCTAGCCTTTGCATATAAAATGCAAAGCATTTCAATTGAACAGATGTGACAAAAATTTAAATAAAAAAAAAAACTTGTTGATAAACTTTTAAACTACCAATAAAAAAAAAAAAAAAAAAAATTATTGAATCAATTGAAATAAAGTTTGCAAATCGAAAATTGAATTTTTTTTTTTTTTTTTTATACGTCGATTATGATGATTTCACACTCTCTTTTACACTTTACTTGAATTATTTATTCCCTCATAGCGTCAAACAAAACAAGTTCTTCTTTCAATAATGAAATCGTAAAAAATAAAATTTTGACCTATATACGTATATAATTCGCTAATGTCCATCTGTCTCACTGGCTGTATCGATTTTCAATTTGTAGGCCAAATCAACATAATTTTGCTATGTTTATTTGGATATTACTGTATTTCAAAAATTTTGTTTTTATAAAAATTTCCAATAAAAACTGAAATGGAAAGATTATTTTAAAATTTTAGAAATTTGAGGTGTGCGTCTCGAAAAACGGTTAGAATACGATTCAGTAGCTAGTTACTCTAGGCGGCAAGAGATGGCGTTAGTTTTTCCCATAGGGATACAAGGGATTTATTCTATTTCATTTTAAAGTTTCCAGGTAATTAATTAAGGGTAGAAAATTATTTATTTTTTAACACAATGATTACTAATTTAATTATCTGCAACTTATAGAGCTCCTTTTTTAAAATATCTTTTATTTAATGCGATTAATCTAAAAAGAAAAATTTATTTTTTCGAAAATCAAAAAAAGGGCTTCTATAAGTTGTAGATATTTTTAATAGCTTTAATTTAAAAAAAATTTTGAGGTCGATAGCTTCAAAATTGTGACAAAATTAGGACCCCGAGACGCGCACTTTAATAAAAACAATTTCGACATTTTTGTCTTTGTTTTATTTAAATTATAATAATTTATTAAAATGATATGAATTTGTGTTAAATTTAATTAGAAATGTATAGAATATTTCATATTAAATTCAGATTAGAACAGGTCTTTTGGCCAGCAGTGTATTATATAAAAGACAAATGCCGGGTTGCAAGAAGGTATTTAACGGTTCGTTAAACGCTTTTGGTGGTTTAAACCTTTCGCTTAATAATTTTGGAATGCAAGAACGAATTTAAAGGTGATTGTTTCGTAAAAGCTGTATATAAACTAAAGGTTGAAAATCGGAGCTTTAAACTATAAAGTATCCACTAGTCTATTTGTTTCATTGAAATAAATAAGAATTTGGTGACTATATTATCACAGGAGAGAGGAAAGATAGAAATACATTAATTTAATTGAGTTTTCTTTAGTTTCTGAAACGTATTAAGCGATATTATTAATTATTATAGATATTGATCTAATGAAGAGAAAAAGTGAGGTTATAGTATATTCCCAGTTTCTTTATAATTTAACATCTGACAGCCAGAGCAACCAACGAATTTATTATTTTTATTTTACGATATTTAAATATTAAAACATTTTTTGTTTTGTAACCTAATATTAACAATTAAAATTTAAAGAATACAAATATAATTACTATTTTTATTTCTTTTATAATTTTGGTACTATTATAAATTGATACAATTTGACAATGCGCCCTTGCGGTCAAATGGCCAACTACATAGAGAGCTGTCATTTTCGGTGGCCCAATCGTTTTGCATCTATCTATATATCTTAACAGTAGGGAATAGTTAACGGTTCCTTTAAAGTTGCTTTAGCAACAGCCTATAATTTTAAAGCCCAATGCGATGTTTACTAACAGACTTTTAAATGTTTACAGAACTGTTTTCTTGCAACCCGGCAAAAGTCTCTCTGTATGTCTTTTTTAGAATTATTATAAAAACGATAAAGTTTTGCACTTTTGTGTTTTCTTTACAATTTTGAGAAGAGGTTCTTAATTGAAAGCGCTCCAGAGAGATTGTCCGAGACGTGGACTAAAAGCAAATGTTTTTCTTTCTAAGCGAACATGCGACCAAGAATCGATAGTCAGTCTCCACTCAAGGCTCTGCGAAGGAATCGGGGGGGGGGGGGGTCTTCGAGTTGAAGGAAGAGTGAGTGTTTGAAGCCTGCCTGCTTAGTGCCCGTGTAAGAACAAAATCGCAATGCACTCGAGGGAAACAAAAGAGCATAAACAACAAAAGCAAAAACTAACGCCCCCTCCCCCATAGACATCAATAGAAAATATCAGAGCCGGCCTTTTCCAAAAATGTATTTAAACAAAAATACGTAAATAGTGTAAAAAAAAAATTCTTATTTTAATTTTTGCATCACCGGTTGCCCCAATCAGCCGGCTGTATGGAAGACTGTAAAATATATGATGAATTTTTTCAGTTTTTTTTTTTTTTTTTCTCGATTTTCTCACCCTAATGATTTTGATTAAAATTCAAAAATCAATTATTTTTTAGATGCTCTTTGAAATGTATATTCTCGTTTTGCTCTCAAAATTGTTTGAAGCACACTTTACTCTTGTGCTTCATAGGGAAGATGGGAGAAATGGTTGCCATGGTAACAAAATATAAATATTTTCCCATACTTATAAATTTTACATCTTGAATTCTAATATATCGGCGGAAACTAAATATATGTCGACACCAAAAAATCTGGTGTTACATGCAGAGAACACAACTTTCGATTACCGAAGGTAAGAGAAAGTTGTGTGCTGTGGGACCAGACACCCCAGATTTAAAAAAAAAAAATTGTAATTATCTTATTAAAAATCTGGTGTGATAAGCATCTTTGGTGAGAGGAAGTTGGCTTCTGTGCTTGTCACACCAGATTTTTAATAAGATATTTCATTTTAAATGTTTAATGAATTACAGTATCATTAACGGAGATTAGATTAGGTCTTCTTAAGGGGGTTCAGGAGCGACGTCTAAACATACTTTTAAAAAAAACTAGACTATTATACGGAATTTTTCAATGCGGTTTTTTTTTAATGAATGAAATTCATAAGAGATTATTGGGACATCGAGCTATAATTTTTTTAGTGATTTGTTAAAAAATTATCGTAATTAATTTTTTTGTTATCAAGAAAATACAAAAAAACAATCTGTCCCAATAATCTTTAATTTTTTTTTAATTTAAAAATGAATTTATTGTTATTATTATTCACATATTAATTAAGAAATTTTTAAAATAAGCTTAGATGATTTATTTAAAATTCAACTGTCAAATTAGTTCAGCTTTCTTGCAATAGATGGCAGGCTAGTCTAACAGCCGATCTGCCTATATTTGACTTATATTTATATGCTTTTATAAAAGATACATAATATATAATAACATTTATAAAGTATTTATTGTTAAAAGATCAATGAAAATCAACCAAATGCATTAAATATTATTAGCTACCATTCTGACATCTCTTGGCAAATTTTTGAATTACTTGATTTTTTGGGCATACTTGTTATGACACACTACGCCATCTTAGCGGGAAAAACATGCGTAACCACTTCGCTCCTGCCCCGCCTTAAGAAGAAACAAAGTTTTTCACTATTTTTGACGCACAGTGAATCGTTTAAAGCCTGAGATACCAAAAAGACTTAAAAAATAAGAATAGATTATTTTTTATCTTGATCCTATTTTTTTAATCCTTTTCTCTCTCTCTCTTTCTCACTCTATTACGTATTAATCTCCTGATTCGTAAAAAGAAATTGCTTTCATATTATATTGGAAGAATAAAAAAAAAAAAAAAAAAAAAAATTTCTTAGCTAATTTATAAAGTGTCTTAAACACAACCTAGAAAAAAAAATTCGTTTTCTTTTTCTTTTTAATAAAATATGGAATTTAATTTATTATAAATATAAACGGAAGCCAAGAGTCCAATGCCCCAGTGGGCTAACGATATAATAAACACATAGTTAACATGACCTTCATACACGGAGAGAAAACTTTTCTTATTTTTAAATGCTTTTATTTATAATACACTGAGCGTCAAAATAGTGAAACTACACTTTGTTTCTTCTTAAGTGGGGCTCGGGAGAGAGGTGTTACGCATGTTTATCCCGATAAAATGGCGTAGTGTGTCATAAAAAGTAAGCCCAAAAAATCAAGTAGTTCAAAAATTTGCCAAGAGATGTCAGAATGGTAGCTAATAATATTTAATGCAGATTTTCATTGATCTTTTAACAATAAATACTTTATAAATGTTATTATATATTACGTATCTTTTATAAAAGCATAAAAATATTTAAATATAGGCCATTAGGGAATCGGCTGTTAGACTAGCCTGCCATCTATTGCAAGAATGCTGAACTAATTTAACAGTTGATTTTTAAATAAATCATCTAAGCTTATTTTAAAAATTTCTTAATTAATATGTGATTAATAATAACAATAAATTCATTTTTAAATTTAAAAAAATTAAAGATTATTGGGACAGATTGTTTTTTTTGTATTTGCTTGATAACAAAAAAATTAATTACGATAATTTTTTAATACGTCATTAAAACAATTATAGCTCGATGTCCCAATAATCTCTTATGAATTTAATTGTTTCAAAAAAAAACCGCATTGAAAAATTCCTTATAATATTCTAGTTTTTTTTTTTTTTTTAAGTACGTTTAGACGTCACTCCTGAACCCCCGTAAAGAGAGAGGGACAATGCTTAAATCCCCCCCCCCCCCCCCCCTCTATTTTCTGCTTTCATGTTCACTTGGCTATAATTAAATTTAATAGTTACGATTGCAGTGTTTTTATTATAAAATGTCTTAAAAAAGATCTTTATTCATGTTTCCGCAAGAACTAGTTCATTTTAATTCCCATAAGAGGGAGAGAGAGAGAGAGAAAAGGGTGGAGGAAGAGAATCGCTAATTAAGGTCGACTTCGTTAAAATTTAAAGCATTTTTTCTTTTTCTTTTTATTGCTTTTGTCACATTTCATTGATTATGATAATAATAATAATTTAATAAAAAAAAATTTGGGCGATGCTGGCGGTTTGATGGATGAATTTTAATAAAGAATAGAAAATTAGTTGGCTTCCTTTAATTGAAAATTATATAAAATAAGAGAGAGAGAGAGTCACATCTCGTTAGATTAGAAAAAAATCTGGTGTGACTGGTCGCACAGCACACAACTTTCTCTTACCTTCTGTAATCGAAAGTTGTGTACTGTGCTTGCACACCAGATTTTTTGTGTCGACATATATTTAGTTTCCGCCGATATATTAGAATTAAAGATGTAAAATTTATAACTATGTGAAGATATTTATATTTTGTTACCATGGCAACCATTTCCCTATCTTTCCTATGAAGAACAAGAGTAAAGTGATCTTCAGAAGATTTCAAACACAAAATGAGAATATACATTTTAAAGAGCATCTAAAAAATAATTGATTTTTGAATTTTAATCAAAATCGTTGGTGCGAATTTTGAGAAAATCGAAAAAAGTGAAAAAATACATCAGTAAAGTATTAGTACTCTTTGGCCGATTTTGTTTAAAAGCTTATTTAATTATTAATGTAGAAAGTGGCTATGTAGAATTGAATAAAGGATTGAAGAAGAAAGCAGCCTCTATTAAATCAAACTCCTTTTACGCAAAACGTTTCGGATGATTTAATCATGCCATCTTCAGTTACAGTGGAGTTTTTTAGTAAATAGAGTTGTCAACAGTCTATTCATAAGCTTATTTATTTTACAATAAATAGCCTTTGTCTATAAATTACCAATGTAAATATTTGTATATGATGAGCAGTGGCGTCATTTGGGGAGGGAACAGGGGGCATTTGCCCCCCCCAAAGGGCTCTGATTTTTATAAAGTTTTATATTATTCTAAATAAAATACTCCAAAATACATCTACGAGTATACAAACTGTACAAAATTAAACAATTAATTAAATATGTTTTGGCCAAATTTGAGTACCCATTTGTAAGTAAATTTTAAGAAAAAGAAATGTTTGCCCTCTCGCCCAAGAAAAAGTTGAAATGACGCCATGATGATGAGAGTTTTTAGGAAGAGAAATTCGAAAAAAAAAAAAAAAAAAAAAATTTCTCCAAGATCTCTTCGTAAAGACTCTCATCATATACAATTATTTACATTGATATTTATACACAAAGGCCTTTGTAAAATAAATAAGCTTATGAATAGACTGTTGACAACTCTATTTACTAAAAAAACTCCAATGCAACTGAAGATGGCTTGATTAAAACGTTTTGCGTAAAAGGAGTTTGATTTAATCGAGGCTCCCTGCCTGGCTGCTTTCCTCTTCGATCCTTTATTTAAAAGCTTATTTTGACGGTCCAGAAGGGTACAAAACTTAAATATAAAATTTCAACCTCCTTGCTTAATTCCTTCATGCTTTAAATTTAACCCAGACACACACACAGACAGACCATGTCGCGAAAACCACTTTTTTAGATTCAGGGGACCTCAAAACGTATATATCCATTAAAATCTCGACATTAATTTTTGACAAGAATCCAATACTTTATCTATTTGTATATTAACATATATAGAGGTAAGAGAAAGTAAAAAAAGTGGTTTTCGCGACATGGTCTGTCTGTGTGTCTGTGAACAAAATATCTCAAGAACGAAAAGAGCTAGGAGGTTGAAATTTTATATTTAAGTTAGGCACCCCCATGGGACGTGACACGAAGCTTTTGAACAAAATCGTCCAAAGAGTACTAGTACTTTACTGATGTAATTTTTCAGTTTTTTCCGATTTTCTCAAAATTCGCTGCAACGATTTTGTTTAAAATTCATAAATGAACTATGTTTTAGATGATCTTTAAAAAGTATATCAGTGAAATTTTTCGTGGAAATCGTTTGAAGTACACTTTACTGATGCGGAAGCATTCGTAGCTCAGCGCCATCTATGAATCATCGAGTGGTCAAGTTTGAAACTATAGTGCTAAGAGCAACTAAATATATCTCGACACAAAAAATCTGGTGTGACCAGCACGGTGGTGCCGAAGGGTAAGAGAAAGTTGTGTGCTGTGCACCAGTCACGCCAGATTTTTTTAAATTCTCATTATGTCCGCAAAATTGTTTGAAGCAATCTACTTTTGTAGGCCTACTTTACTTCTTTACTAGAAAAATCTGGTGTGCCAACAAGGATGGGTGATGTACTGTGCTAACTAATCACACCATTAAATTTTCATTTTATTTTATTGAATATTAAATTTAGATAATTTTTTGCATTTTTTTATTTTTAGAAATAGTCCTATATTTAAGATATGAACTGATTAGCATAGTCCGTTAGTCAACAGGTTAAGTTGTTGTTAATCCTGCACCGAAACGAATGCGAAATGGGTGTACGTGTGCACGTGTGACACGTGTCAGGCGTGGTTTCCTCGCGGTAAGAGGAGGGGCGGGGTCCCCCTTTGACGGAAACGTGGTTCAAGTCTTTTCAAATGGAACTACTAGACGATTGTTTTGATTTATCGGCAGGGGCGGGGCCTTTAAGAAAAGAAAAAGAAAAAGACATTACGTTAAAACGATTGCGAAATCCTTTAATCTTCAATTATCGTTGTTATTATAAATGACATCAGTTTGTTTAAAATCGCGGAGCGTAGAGGAAAAAAAAACATCTCAAATAAACAAGTGGAAGGGAGCGAAGTGTGTTACGCATGTTTTTCCCGCTAAGATGGCGTTGTGTGTCATAAAAAGTATGCCCAAAAAATCAAGTAATCCAAAAATTTGCCAAGAGATGTCAGAATGGTAGCTAATAATATTTAATGCATTTGGTTGATTTTCATTGATCTTTTAACAATAAATACTTTGTATATGTTATTATATATTATGTATCTTTATCTCTATCTCTATCCATATAAATGACAAAAAATAAGAAAGTTAAAATTTAATATATATGACGAATTATAAAATAATAATTGTGAGATTTAATTATTCAATTTTTAATTTTAATTACCTATATATTTTATTTTAATACTTTTGCTATTTTATCAAAGACAAATTCTGTCTGTCTGTCTGTCTGTTTGTAACGCATAGACTCCGAAACTACCAAACCGATTCTCATGGAGATTTTTTTAATAAGTAGAGTATTTTCCGGGGATGGTTTTAGGCTATAATTATGTCAAATTAGGGGTAGGGAACCCCCACTTATCAGGGGATCACATATCTAGAATTCTTCCATTGGAAAACATTGTATTCTCTCTCTACTTATGAAAAATTAAAGCTAATTAATTATAATAATGAGAAAATTAAATCTCTCAAATGAAAAATAATAAAAATTGTTATATAATTAAATTTTCTTTTTTTTTTTGACTGACTTCTTCTTCCCTCTAAGATTTCACATTTCCTTCAAATCGTCGCCCCCCCCCCCCTCTCCCAAAAAAATATCCCTTATTTATTTTTCACATTTTTTTGATAAGCTTAAAATGACGCTTCCACAGAGAGTAAATAATTGAAAAATGAAATTCCACACCTCAGAATAATTATTTAATCTATACTATTATATAAAAGACAATGTCTGTCTGTCTGCTTGTAACGCATAGATTCCGAAACTTCTGGACCGATTTTCATGGAGTTTTCTTTCTCTTCCTATGTATATATGTAATATATATATAGAGAGAAAGTATTGGATTCATGTCAAAAATTCGATGTCGAGATTTTGATGGATCTTCACGTTTTGAGGTCCCCTGAATCCAAAAATGTGGTTTTCGCGACATGGTCTGTCTGTGTGTGTGTGTGTGTGTGTGGTGGGTGTGTGGGTGTGTCTGTGTTCAATTTTAAGCATGAAGGAATTGAGCTATGAGGCTGAAATTTTATATTTAAGTTAAACATCCTCCTGGACCGGAAAAATAAGCTTTTAATCAAAATCGGCCAAAGATTACTAGTACTTTACTGATGTACTTTTCAGTTTTTTTTCGATTTTCTCAAAATTTGCTCCAACGATTTTTTTTAAATTCAAAAATCAATCATTTTTTAGATGCTCTTTAAAATGTATATTCTCATTTTGCGATTGAAATCTTCTGAAGACACTTTATCTTGTGCTTCATAGGAAAGATAGGAGAAATGGTTGCCATGGTAACAAAATATAAATATTTTCCCATACTTATAAATTTTACATCTGAATTCATATGTTCCGTACTGGTCGGGAACTAAATATATGTCGACACAAAAAATCTGGTGTGACAAGCACAGTACACAACTTTCGATTACCGAAGGTAAGAGAATGTTGTGTGCGTGCCCAGTACACCAGATTTTTTTTAATGGGTACAGAATTTTCCGGGGGTGATTTTAGGCTATCCTTATATCAAATTAGGGTAGGGAACCCCCCTTTTAGGGGGTTCACAAATCTTCCATAGGACAGCATTGGAAAACAGGTTCTAACAAAAAAAATTATAGCTCGATGTCCCAATACTGTAATCTCTTATAAATTTAATTCATTTAAAAAAAAAAAAAATTCCTTATAATAGTCTAGTTTTTTTTTTTTTTTTAAAGTACGTTTAGACGTCGCTCCTGAACGCCCTTAATATTAAATCGCAAAAATATGAAAAATATCATATAACATATGAGGGACATTCGTCCAACAAATGAAGCAAAGATGCATAGTGAGTGAGTTTATTATATATTATTATTATTATTAATAAAAGAGGAACGAATTTCTCTCTCCCCATCTGAACATGATGATAGATCGCCCCATGCAAATGGCCGCCTGCCGCGAATGGACTTGAAAAGAAATATATAGCCTAGTAGTATTAATATATTGCATTTGATAAATTCGCATCTGACAAGTGATTTGAGGCGAATATAAATTGTATTGAGAGAGAAATTATTTATATTAGGTTCGTTCGATACGGTTATTGTAATTTGTTTCTGAATTATCCCCCCGCCATTATATCTCTAGTTTAATCCTATCATGGACCATTAATTGAATTGTTATATTGGAAAAGAGACATGCAAATCGAATTAATGCCTAGACAATAAAATTTAAACTTATGTTGATAAACCATCTATACATTGGAGTCTAAAAACATGAAATTTGTTTGTTTTTTTTTCCAACTCGACTTGGATCGTCTTTTTGAGAGTGGAAAAAACCTAAGGAATTTTTCAATGCGGCTTTTTTTTTTAAATGAATTAAATTCATAAGAGATTATTGGGACATCGAGCTATAATTTGTTTAATGACTTATTAAAAAATTATCGTAATTAATTTTTTTGTTATCAAGCAAATACAAAAAAACAATCTGTCCCAATAATCTTTAATTTTTTTTTTAAATTTAAAAATGAATTTATTGTTATTATTAATCACATATTAATTAAGAAATTTTTAAAATAAGCTTAGATGATTTATTTAAAAACGAACTGTCAAATTAGTTCAGCATTCTTGCAATAGATGGCAGGCTAGTCTAACAGACGATCCCCTAATAGTCTATATTTATATATTTTTATGCTTTTATAAAAGATACATAATATATAATAAGTATTTATTGTTAAAAGATCAATGAAAATCAACCAAATGCATTAAATATTATTAGCTACCATTCTGACATCTCTTGGCAAATTTTTGAATTACTTGATTTTTTTTGGGCATACTTTTTATGACTCACTACGCCATCTTATCTGGGAAAATATGCGTATCACCTTCGCTCCCATTGCCTTAACCTTAAAAAGTAAGGTTATGATTTTGATAGCTTTGAAATAAAGTCGCTATTTTGTTTAGAGATTTTTAACGCTGATTATTTTTTGTTTATTTCAAATTTTAACGTCTGTTTTTAGAGAATAGGGTTATTATTTTTAAATTTGTTTACCAAGCAGAAAAAAATTCCAAAAAAAAAAAAAACCGGTCGTTTGGAATTTGATCTGCTTTCGCGACTATGACAAAATAAATAAAAAATAAAAAAAAAAAAACGAGTGAAAGTTGATAAAGCGGAAGCGCTTCCGTTCCCGAATTAAGAGAAAAAGCGCTCCAGTAGAGGGAGGGAGGGAGGAGAGAGAGAGATGATGGCTCAAATAGAGTTAGTAAGTGTAGTGTTTAAGTAAGTGTCCGTCTTCTCTTCTCATAGTATTTAGCAATTAACCTGAGTGCCTCCTCAACGATTCAGGTACTAGTTCTTTAACTTGAAAGTTGCCCTCGGGGCATGGCGTAGAGGTTAGCGTGCTAACCTCATATACCAAACGTCGCGGGTTCGGACCCCAGGCAGTCCGATGATTTTATTTAGCCAATTGGATACCAAATGGCTTAAATAAGAATGCCTGGACCCCATATATATATAATAATCAATAACGGATATCGTTTAAAGTCTTAAATGGCCTGAGTTGCCGAAAAGACTGTGTGAATGTGTGTGTGAGTGTGAGTGTGAATGAGAAAAGTGTGAATGTTTTTTTAAAAAAAAAAAAAAAAAAAAAAAACTTGAAAGTTTTAATATCCCCTGTAATTGATAACCTGCAAACGTTTTACTTTTCAAAGACATCCCAAGTCAATATTTCAAAGTAAAAAAGCCTTTGTGTATATTTTTGTTAACGGGATTAAACGAATAATCCAAAAAATCTGGCGTGACTGGTCGCACAGCACACAACTTTCTCTTACCCTTTGGCAAGCGAAAGTTGTATATTGTGCTTGTCACACCAGATCTTTTGTGTCGAGATATATTTAGTTTCCCATAGCACCATAGTTCCAAACTTGACCACCCGATTCAAAGACGCATGCTTTCACATCAGTAAAGTGTACTTCAAACAATTTCCACGAAAAATTTCACTGATATACTTTTTAAAGAGCATCTAAAAAATTGTTCATTTATGAATTTTAAACAAAATCGTTGAAGAGAATTTTGAGAAAATCGCAAAAAACTGAAAAAGTATATCAGTAAAGTACTAATACTTTTTGGCTGATTTTGTTCAAAAAGCTTATTTTCACCCTTAGGGAGGGTGACTAACTTAAATATAAAATTTAAATCTCGTAGCTTTTTTAGTTTCTGAAATATTTTGTTTACAGACAGAGCACTTTTTTGGATTCAGGGGACTTCAAAACGTGTATATCCGTCAAAATCTCGACATCGAATTTTTGACATGAATCCAATACTTAATCTATTTATATATTAACATTTATATATGTAAGAGAAAGTAAAAATTCTATGTTGACCCATAAAACGTTATCAACGGTAGCAGATTATTTCATCTTTCTCATCATTTATTATTCGCCAAGGTCTGATCTTGATTGAAGGCGGCCCTTTGGGCTCTCTACTTTTGCTGCTACATTCCTCCTGAGAGAGAGAGAGAGAGAGAAGCATCCAACTTCTTTGATGTTATCGTCGTTGTCGCCACCACCATTCCACTACGACCTTGACAAGTTTCCTGATAACGCAATCCCTTTATTTTCTCTCTCTCTCTCTCTCGTTTTATCAGCCCTTGTCGTCTTTTCTCTTTTCATTAACTACAAACAAATCTGCTGCTATGTAAATAGAAAATTACATTTATTTGCTCGTGTTCATTTATTTGTTTTGGTTTTAGATAAGTTTTAATAGAACACAATTACAAAGGAGTCTTTTCGGCATCTTAGGCTATAGAAACTTTGATTTAATACGATATATTTAAGGCGCTTCACGAGTCAAGCTGTTGCCAATTAGATGGCGTTAGAGGTCTTAAAAAAGTTAGCCAAAAAGCCCAACTATTACGAAAATTAGCCAACAGATGGCATGACGATAGGGCTATATTTAATCTCATGTATTTACATAGGCGCCGGAACTGGGGGGGGGGCAAGGGTACATTGCCCCCCCCTGGCATCCTACAGGGGGGGCCAGAGGGGGGCAAAATTTCTTCATTTATTTCATTTATTATTAAAAATGATATATTTTTACTTTTTTTTTTTTTTTTTTTTTTATAAAAAACACTCACACTTTTTTTCTCATTCACACTCACACTCACACACACATTCACACAGTCTTTTTCGGCAACTCAGGCCATATAAGACTTTTTACGATATCCGTTATTATTAAATATACATATATGGGGTCCAGGCATCTTATTTAAGCCATTTGGTATCCAAATGGCTTAAATAAAATAATCGGACTGCCTGGGGTCCGAACCCGCGACGTTTGGTATATGAGGTTAGCACGCTAACCTCACGCCATGCCCCGAGGGCATATTTTTTACTTTTTGAAAAATAAAATCTTCTAAATTAAAAGAGTAAGAAATTCATTTTTTTCCAAATTTTTTCAAAAATTTTTGAAAAATCACTAACAAATTTTTTAAAATTTTAATTTTATTAAAATTGTGATTTTACTTAAAATTTTTAAAGTTTTATAGTAGATTTGTTTTTGTTTTATACTATTTAAACATATTAAATTATTTTAATTTTCTAAAAAAATTTTTTTGCCCCCCCCCCCCTGATTCAAATTCGTTCCGGCGCCCCTGTGTATTTATATTATATATCATTTATTACAGCATGGAAAAATAGGCTTATAAGTGATCTGATAATGCCGGCTGTTAGACTAGCCTGCCATCTTTTGCAAGAGTGCTCAACTATTTGACCGTTAATTTTTAAATAAATATGAAATTTATTTTTGACCACACCAGGGACACACAGGGATACACAGCCTAAAAAATCAGAAATAGCATCAATATTTTATTTTTACAATTTTTATAAGAGGGTTTTTGCTTATAGTTATTAATTAAACTTTTTTTTTTTTTAATTATACATATATGCATGATAATTTTAACAGAGGATGTACAGTGAGCGCCACAACTATAACCTTAAGTATTGATATATGGTATAGTATATGGTTTAAATAATTTAAATGACCGAAAAGGTAAAACGTAAGATCTGGTACAGATGATTTTATTTTACCTTTTTAAAATTTAAAATTATTTCACCATTTACCATATTCTGTACCATATACTTAAGTCTATAGCTATCAGGTGGGGATTTAATTGTGGAGGTCACTATACATTCTCTGTTAAAATTATCATGCATATATGTATAATTAAAAAAAAAAAAAAGTTTAATTAATAGCTATAAGCAAAAACCTCTTATAAAAAATGTAAAATAAAATAGGGTAAAGTCGGGACAGATGCCGCGGCCGGACAGATGCCGCAGTAGTCACTGCAGCGACACTAGGGCTCCGACAGTGAAACTAATCAGTTGGGCCATTAACTTGCTCTATTAAGAAGTGTCACTCGTGTTTCTGTTGTTGTATTATAAGTTTTGTCATAGTTATTTGAGTTTTCTTCACTGCAAACTGTAAGGTAACCCTCAAAAATTATTCCAGCATATTTTCATAGTGGTATTTTAAGCCTTATATTAGAATATTTCATCCAAACGTAGGTTGTAACTGTAGGCTAGGTAGTTGTAGAGTATGATAATGCACGCGTCCCGGTTCTCTGCCGTTCGCCTGATACAAAATGGCGCTGCGGCATCTTACCCCGCGCCTCGGGACAGACGCCGCATTTAGGTTGTGGGACAGATGCCGCAAACAAACAATAACTACCTGAGCTGATATTCTCTGTTTGGGACTTGTTATTTTATTAGGTCAAGGTTGATTATGCACTAAAGTCAGTCGTTGTATTTCAGGAAATGCCCCGAACAAGAGTTAGGATCTCAAACAGAGGACAATGGGGTGAAAGTGATCTTCTAGAAGCTGTAAAGCTCATTAAAGAAGACAATTATGCTATATGTGAGGCAGCTCGAAAAACAGGAGTCCCAGAACGAACAATCAGAAGGAGAATGACACACAATAACTTTAAGAAATCAGGTTGCGGACCTCAATCCTACTTAGGAGTAGAGACTGAAAAAAAAATTGTTGACCACATAAAAATACTTCAAGAATGTAGGTTCTCACCTACGCCAATTCATGTTAGAGAACCTTCGTTTAAACTTGCTACTGAAATGAAACTTCCGAAAAATTCAATATGGAACAGGGAAAAGCTCGTCGTGACTGGTTTCGTTCCTTTATGGACAGAAATCCAACACTCAGCGTTCGTAAAGCAGAAAATCTTTCAGTAGCAAGGGTTTTTCTTTCCATTTCATGTAGGCTATTGAATAAGATGTAATAAATTTTTTGTTTCCGTATTTCACTAGCCCGTTTTAGCTTATTCTCCCATAAGCCATCTGTCCCACCCCACTGCGGCATCTGACCCACCCCTAAAAATAGTTGTAAAAAAACATGTTTTAGAAATACATACAAATTTCACTTTAAAAACAATTAGATAAATTATTTTATATTAATTTTGGTTGCTCAAAGGTTCAAAATATAAGTTGTTACGGTTGGTTTAGTATTTTGAAGGCTCTAAAATTTATGACAAATTAACAAAAAAAGTGCGGCGTCTGTCCCGACTTTACCCTATTGATGCTATTTCTGATTTTGTAGACTTTGAACATGGTGGTTTTTTTTTTTTGTAAAACCGAAACCAAAACATGCGCAATTGGTCGGCAATAATTAAGTTTTCTAAATAAAAAAAGAAAAAAAGTGATTTTTCTTTTCTAAAAGCACTTCATCTGTTTACAATTGAGACAAGTAATCTCAGCAAATGTAAAATAATAATTCTTCTTGTCAAGTTTCGAATAAATAAAAAAAATATTTTTTAATTAAGGTTGTTCGGACATTAAAGCACTTTATCTGATTAAAAGCTAATTTTTTAATATGTTATTAATCACTATCAAATACGTATAAAATAAAATTTTGAAGCAGATCTGACACAGGGTTATCGTGTAATTAATTTTTAAAAAATTGAAATTTAACATGTAGTCTATGGGGATTGTCGACAAAATGCACACATATTGAATTATATAGCCATCTCTGCATCTGATACAAAAACAAAAAACTTACATTTTATAAATTCACTTCCGAGGAATACGTTAAAAATAAAATCAAAAGTTTCTGCAGAAATCTTTTAAAGATATTTTAACAAGAAAGTCAAAAAATTCTCCAAAATGACAGTCGCCAATATTTAAAAATAAGGAAGCATTGAGAGTTAGACCAGCCTGGCAACGTCACATAAAATAATTCCCTTTTCTCGATGTCAGTTACATTTTTTTTTTTTCAATTTTACGATATTTTTTCTCGCAAATCGTCCATTGTGTTTAAACTGATTTGCATTAATCATTGTAATATATTAAATAAAATAAAATTGAAGGCTTTTAAGATTTAAAATAGATAGTTGATGAATGCAATGTTGCCAGATCTATATTACGTGAAAAACTGCTCAAGTCAAAAGTCATTCATTTATTATTTTTGGTAATTAAATGATTAACTTAATACAATTATAAACTCTGATAGGTCACGACTAAATTATAATAAGGAATGTTGGCATTCAAATTTTTAATTTTATTTAAAAAAAATTTAGATTCTATTATGACTTACGGGGTACTATCCGAACAACCTTAATCGTCATTTAAAAAAAAAAAGCATTCAATTATGTAAAATGCTCAGGAATTTAAATCACAGCAAAAAAAAAATACTTTAAAAGATTCAATGTGCCCTCCTGAAGCCCCTTAAGGGCTCCAGGCACACTCTGTATCCAAGAGAATGTCTTCTCGTTGTAAAGGAAAGTTATTTTGTTTATCTATTCCAAGGATGAATTAATTGGAAATTATGTATTTTGGGAATTATTAGTTAAATATCTTGTGTTTGGAGCAGGTGTCAATTTAGAGAGAGACGTAAATAAATAATTGTTTTACAAGCTCCCTCCCTGTCTCTCGAGTTGAGAAGTGGGCGGAAGGAAGTAAAATAAGAGAAAAACAAACTTGTAAGACGATATCATAATAATTAATTAAATATTTATTAATTCATATACCCGGGTATATAATATCTTAAATTTTATATATAATTTCTTATTTATTAACGAAATTATAATTCCAGATAAGAATTTATTAAGAAATTAATGGCTGAGTGATAATTAACAGGAACAGGTAGATGTAGGCAGCCAGCAAAGAACAAAAATTTTATTTAAATATCGTCGACGTTTCGGGAACGCATCGCTCCCATCTTCAGGACGATAAATTGTTAATGTTGTTTAGATTGATACATGAAGGTCATACAAAATTATAATATACAAATTTGTATTTATAATTTTGTATGACATTAACAATTTATCGTCCTGAAGATGGGAGGGATGCGTTCCCGAAACGTCCACGATATTTAAATAAAGTTTTTGTTCTTTGCTGGCTGCCTACATCTACCTGGAACAGGTAAACAGGTAAAAATAAAAATCTGGTGTGACTGGTCGCACAGCACACACACACACACACACACACACCATCGGTAAGCGAACAAGTTGTGTTCTGTGCTTGTCACACAAGATTTTTGTGTTGACATATGTTTAGTTTGCGCCGATATATTAGAATTTCAAAATATAAAATTTTATAAAGCCCAATTTTCATAATATTTTCTTCTAATACGTAAGAGAAAGTGCAGATGCAAAGAGCATTAGAATGCCGCCTGGTGGATAGGCATCCTTATTGCCAGCTCTTAACGTTGCTTGTCTATAATTCACGGGGCAGGCAATACAATCGAAGTGAGAGTTTGTTGCTTCTGTAATGTCGAAAAAGAGTGTCTAATTGGTAATTCTAGTTTCTCTTTTTGTTCCAGGTAAGGACAGATTACTTTATTCCTATTCATCTCTTCCTCTTGTAAGTACACTTGTATTATTTTACCGAAAATGGCGAAATAATTATCATTTACATAAATAAACAGACGAGTGTGTTTGGCGTTGCCACCTTTTTTTTTGAAATTAAAGTACTTTGGTGTATAAAGGTAAGAAAAAATATATAGTGTCAAAATAAAGTATCATTTATTTTTCTTTGGGGTTAATATTTAAAAACATATTTTTTTAAAATGAAACTTTTATTTGATTTTTTTTCCCGCTCTTCTATCAGCATTTCTCGTTACAATCAGTGACGTCACCGGCCACTCACACCAGGTTTCTTTACTATGCTACGTAATTTATATTTCATCTTTATCCATATAAATGACAAAAAAAGGAAAGCTGAAATTTAATATATATGACTAATTATAAAATAATAATTGTGAGATTTAATTATTCAATTTTTAATTTTAATTACCGGTACCTATATCTATATTTTATTTTAATACTTTTGTAAAAACGCAATTTTAAATACCCTTAATCGAATATTTTCAGTTAAACGCCTACGATTCGAAAACAAGTTTCACTTGCATCGTGGTTTCATAAAACCACACAATGATTTTTATTACTATTAGAGTGAGGTAGATCTTGTAATAAGGAAGAAAGAAAACAGCGATTGCAGCTAAGTTTATTACGTTTATTAATCGCTTAAAGCCGACGTTTCGGTCAGATATACGACCATCATCAGGGTTGAAGCGTGTCAACAAAATTCTTCAAAATGTCGAATAGCACAATTGTGTAAAATATTTTTTGCCATTTTATAAGGACCAACAAATAGGCTATGCGAGTCAAGGTTAGATTGATTGATATTTTTATTGCTTTTCACAAGTTTTATCAAATGATATTGTAAGTTAAGGTAAATAAGGATGTCATTTTTTGTAAGGCCCAGAGACGTTTTGGTTCTTTCGTCTCGTCATCACAGAAAAAACTCTCCATGTGAATGCTCGTGTGCCAGGAAAATGAAATTACTTTATACAAGTTTGAAAAATTATCATCAGTCTTGCTACAATTTTTGTGCAGTAGATAATTCCAAAAATGCTTACGACAAAACTTTTTTGAATCCTAGAAAAATCAAATAATGTGTTTTTGCGTACTTTATTGTTCTCGTAGTATAATTACCCGACATAACGTGCAATACTTTAGGTGGCAACGCTAGGTGTGTTTAGAGTGATATTTTTATTGCATTTAAATTTAACAAGATCATTTGATGAATTAAAAAAAAAAAAAAAAAAGAAATCGATCTAAAGATCTTTTATTATTATAATATTTTTCTTCAAGGTGAATTTCACATTTAATTTCAATTAATTTTAAAATTTTCACTCTGATCAATCTCTTTTTTTTTTTAAGAAGAAGAAGAAGACTTGACTTTCTTATCTCATTCTCTCAGTCGATTTTCGTTTTCAGAAAGTTTGTCATAACTACGTAGTAATAATTAGGAAAGTTATAAAACGTGCCTTTGGGAGTTTTTACTTAATAAAATGAAATTATTTAAAAAAAAAAAATAAAATAAAATAACTGTGAAATTTTAACATTGCATATTCAGAGCAGAGAGCGTATTTTCGTAATGAAATCCCGGCATCAGAGTTATCTATTCTATACCTTTTCAAGTTCAAATTGGGACGAAACAAAATCATTCAGCTGATTTGGCTCTATCTGAATTTTTGGCTGTCCCCGACAATCGAAAAAGTACTTGGTGGTCATGGTTTTGACACGATTGAGGCGCCCAAGGCTGATATGTTTCGAAGTTTGGTATCCAGTGGGTGTACGTGGCGCACCAGCGAAAGGGCAGTGGCCGCCCCCCTCCCTAGAAACAACAAAAAAAATTAAATGTTTATAAAGTGATGAAACGAAACAAAATTGGTGGTTGGCGACGGGGAATGATTTTTTTGTTAGGACTCGAGGGTTTTTGGCTTCCTTTAATTCGAAGGCTTTACCCTCTATATAAAAAATAGCTATGTCACAATCTGGACGACCATGATCTGCTCCCCCTGGACGACCATGATCTATCTGCGCCCTCCTCTCTAGATTTGATCCTGGGTAATGCCTATGCGAGTGGGTGTAAATATAAAAGTATTTTTTCAAAATTGTTTAATTCTATCGAACAATATAATATTTACACATAAACAAATAATTATTTGTTCATCTTATAGAAATTTTATTTTCTTAATAATATTAAAGAAAAAAATATTAATAAATAATAGCATTTGATGTTTAAAAACAATAAAATAACGATTTATCCGGTATCCTTTAAAATCGATTACTCTTTGTTTTACTGCACTAACAGGTAGATTGTTTTTGAAAATGTCAATTTACATCTTTAAGATTTAAACCAAAATTTCTAACACCTCCAAAAATTTTCAATTTTACTTGCCGAGAATATGACTTATCCTTATTAATGTATTTTTTGGCGAACAAAAGTAGTTTACTTCCACTAGAATTATTTACAATTTTTGCACATTAGTCTACCTTGATAGTGGTTCTTCCCTCCGTATATATCGACGGATCTTGATTTGAAACATGTACACCTGGTTCTTCCTTCAATCGCTGGACCAAAAATTCCTGGGATCATTTTTAGATAAGAGAAACAATAAATCTTTCATCGACATTTGAAAGAACGTGGATCAACCAGTTCTGGGTGCATTTTTTACCGTTTCTTCCGGGTACAAAATCGATCAAAATTAGATGGAATCGGATGAGTGGGCTTCAAACAACAATCGGTAAAATTTCCGTGAGACTATTACATTGATGATGTCGTCTAATAATACATTTTTTTTTCTTTCTCGGTAGTTTCCGCTTCTTTTACAATCCATTTTGGCCAAATAGAATCAAAATTTGAATTTTCAATCAAACTTTTTTACAATCTAAAAAGATGGGAACGAAATTTAAAAGATACATTCGAGAAATGCTTCTCACCTAACATAAGATGCCGTCATAGTGTACGAATACTTTTTGTCTTTCGGAAATCGCTAAATTTTGTTATTTTATTGATTTGAAACATCAAATGCTATTATTTATTAATAAATTTTTTGTATATTAAGAAAATAAGAATTTATGGGATGAGTTCAAATAATTATTTGTATATCATGTATTGCTGATAGAATTAAACATTTTTTTGAAAAAAAATGGCTCAGTGTACTGAATATTTTTTACACCCACTGTGTGTATT
>JAKCPI010004137.1:0-27678 GCA_023213315.1 Euborellia annulipes
ACGGATATCGAATTTTTTGATAATTTCTGCTTCGATGACTCAAATGGTGTCTTTAACTTGATTTCATAAATCATTTTTCTCTATATATTTAGTTGGTTATCAAAGGAAAAAAAATGATAAAATACTGGATTTGTAAAAAAAAATCGATTTCACAGGTAGTTCACGTTTTCGAACAGTCCCCAGAGTCTAAAAAAGTAATTTAAAAAATCCGTCTCCGTCTCTGCCAATGTCAATATATTTGTGATTGAAACTAAGTCTTCAAAAAGCTATTGGAATAATCAATCAACCCTGAATTGATAATTAAATTATTCTTTATAAATGAAGGGGAAACTTAATAGCTTTTTGTTCTTCGAACTGGAAACTTTTAATGACTAATCGGGGAATGACAAAAACTAGCAGAGATGTACAGTAATGAGGGCCAAAAATCAAGTCCTACCCATGAGTTTCCTACTTGTGATTATTTCATTGTTTTTATAAAAGAAAATGAAAATCTTTATGGGAAATTTTCTAGGTTTGAACCATTAAAGTTTCCATTAAAAAATATATAATATTTTTTTTAAAACAATGAAATAATCACAAGTAGAAAACGCAAGAATGGAACTTAATATTGTCCCTCACTGTACATTGTAGTGCTGTTGGGCCATTGTTAATTTTCAATAATAAATATTATCAAATATGAAATTTCATAGAATTTTGTTATCTCAGAATTTTAGAGAAATACTGTAGAAACGGAATTAAATTAGAAACGATGCCATTTATTTTCCATTAATCACATCTCTAAAAGAAATTTGTTTAATAGAATTAAAAGAGCGGACGAAAATGAGAGTTTAAATTATTAAGTAATAGATATTCAAGTTGAATTTTATTATGGAAAACTGCCAGGAAGAATTTGCATTTGTTATGACACTTCTTCTGGATTCGTTTTCGTTTTCTCACTTTCGCAGTTATTAATTAATTCAATTGAATATTTCACTGGACCCATTTGAAGGGGTTGAGCGCAGATATTGCTAACCCACAAATATATGCTGTAGTTCTGAGATACAGTATATCAATTTTAAATTTGGAAAGATTCATAAATTTTTACACTATCTGCAGCCGACCTCTTCAATTGTCACACGTCTACTATCAAGGGCGGATCCAGAGGTGTTTCTCGGGGGGGGGTAATCTGGTGTGACTCGTCGCACAGCACACTGTTTTTTTTTAATTTCGGTAATTTAAAAGCGCATTCTGTACTTGTTTGCCAGAATATAAATACACATCAAATTTTTAAGTATTAATTTTAAAAATTTTACATTAAAAATACATTTTTTTGCGAAAAAAAGGTATTTTTTTCGAATCTCGGGGGGGGGGGGGGGGAGTACCCTTTACCCCCTTTGTATCCGCCCTTGTCTACTATAAACACACAAACTTAATCAACGTCTGATTTAGCCATCTATGGACTACACATCTGATTATTTTTATCAGGACCATCTTTTATTGACTACGGGCAAGAGCTTATGAGCTCCATTAGCCCTATTAATATTTTTACATCATATACTGTAGTCAGTAAGGAAGATGTCCTATTTGTTGAAGTTTTTAGAAATGTATTTTAATTTATTAATGAAAAATTTTTTTATTCGATCTAGGTATAATACATTGGTAAATTAAATATTAATCATATTATTGACCATTGGAATTGAATTCGTTCCATCTTTACTCACTCTTATCCTCTATCAAACTAACCAATAAACTAAAATTTTAAAATGCTAACATAAATCGGAAACGGAAAGTCTTGTAATACTGTTATACTCTGCTTTTGTTTTTATTATTTTCTCCAAGTATAAAAATTTATTTTAAATTTTTTTCTAATTTATACTTTCTTTTTGTTTCAGGTAAGCATCAAGCAAACTTCTCTTTCTATTAAGGCTTAGTAGGTAAAGTACTAATTAAACTACATAACTGTTTTAGTCATACTAATTGATTCTATATTACTGACGAGATGAAGGTTTGTTTCAAATGATTGGTGCTTTTTAGACATCAAGTCTATATATCGATATTTCGTTTAAGATAAATATATTAGCGAGATTATTTTTGTTTGATTGGTAATTTCAAGCCCCTTAGACTCGAACCAGAACTTTTTCTTTTTGGAACTTCATTAACTTTGCTTACCTATCTTCGTGAGCAAAGTTAAAATCTGGCGGGACTGACCGCACATCATACAACTTTTTCTTATCTTAGTTATAGACATAGGCCTAGATTAAGTTCCCTATTATAATGGAGAATTGGCGATATCCCAAATTGGAATTATCTAGATTCAATAAAACTTCCAGAATAATTATATATAAAAAATATTATTCTGGGAGTTTTATTGAACCTAGATAATTCCAATTTGGCTGATATCTCCAATTCTCCATTATAATCACATCACAGCCACAACCTCAAAAAGTAACTTTAGTTCTCAATAACTAGTGCTTAGACCCTTTAAATTAAATTGATAAAAGAAGTGACTGAATGATGAAGGAAGAGAGGATGTCAGCCAAAAGGAGCCTCTATCGAATAAAAATCTCCACTTAGAAGACGTTTCGGGTTTAATTATA
This sequence comes from Euborellia annulipes, assembly GCA_023213315.1. NCBI lineage: Eukaryota > Metazoa > Arthropoda > Insecta > Dermaptera > Anisolabididae > Euborellia > Euborellia annulipes. The sequence goes on from JAKCPI010004137.1 coordinate 2,577, forward strand.
TAAATCCATCATCAGTTCCTAATAGTCTCTCAGGAACTGATGATGGATTTATATAATTAAAACCAAAGCGTCTTCTAAGTGGAGATTTTTATTCGATAGAGGCTCCTTTTGGCTGACATCCTCTCTTCCTTCATCATTCCCTTTAAATTAATTTAAAAAATAATTTACTAATTATTAAATTATCCCAGTCTCTCTCAAATGGTTTTATTAAATAAAATAAATTTTTTTTATTTGGTGGTCACATCAATCCATTGCTTTTTTTTTTTACTTCCTCTCTGGTTGGTTGGTGCATTGGCTGAGCGCGGCGGGGCCAAGGACCCAAGTCCCTGGGGACTGCCTCCTCCCCCTGGACCCTCGGGCGGTTCTCAAGGCGACTGATGACGTCATGGGAGAGCTGGCGCCAGGCGGGCCCCCATCCCAATCGATGTCCTCACCCCCCCCCCCCTCTCCCAGCATGCACATGCATGCATACGTATGCATCAGGTGCATTGCATGCCCATCTCTCTCTCCGCATTCGCTTCAAACAGCGCATTCGAATTAGTAAGCGAAAAAAAAAAAATTCACGTGCCTATCGATCTGTTTGTTTCCTTTCCAGGAAGCCAGAGAGAGGAGAGAACTCCCCCCGTCCCCCCGTCCCCCCGTCCCCTTCTCACCATCACCACCTCCATACCAGAATGTTACAGCTATAATTCCCCCCTCATTTACTAATGATTCTTTGAAATGGGATGCTGTTTTGATATTTATAAAAATTTATTGAAATACTAGTACATATATAGGCCTAATATATACGCGATATTTAATTAACTTGATTCCATTTTTAATTAAAAAAATAAAATTTAACTCCCTTGCATCAGTTGATAAATCTAACTAACTAGAATTCGAATTTTTAACAATATAATTATGAATTTTTATGCGTATATAAATAAAACATTTATTTATTTTTTGATATATCATGTGAAAGTTCCAGGTTGATCGAGCTGGTGCTCAGTGCTTTTTTTTCAATTTTTTTTTTTTTGAAAATTTTAAAAAACTAAAAAAGTACATAAGTGCTAGTACCCGAATTTTACCAAAGATGAAACTTGGCATAATTTAAATAAGAGTTTCTTTTTTTTAACACTCACACTTTTTTCCCATTCACACTCACATACACACACATTTGGTATCCAATTGACTTAAATAAAATCATCGGACTGCTTGGGATCCGAACCCTCGATCCTTGGTATACAAGGTAGCGTTATCAACTACGCCAAGCCCGAGAGCTAGATAAGACTTAAAATTTAAAAAAATTGTTAAAGAGAATTTCGAGAAAATTGGAAAATACTAATTGCCATGGGCGTAAGGTAACTAGCGAATTTCGCTGGGGGGGGGGGGGGTCCATAGGACCAGCCATCCTTCGGGGAAAAATTTGCTGACTGGAAAGCCCCATGATTCAATTTTTCTTTGGTCGGGGAGCCTTCTGGGGGGAGGGACGCCCCTATCCCCTCCTCCGGGTCCCCTCTAGTTACCCCCATGCTCATAGCGCTTCTTATTCAATCATCACCACAGCAATTTCTATTCTTCATTGAATTAAAAAAGTGTATCAGTAAAGTACTAGTACTCGAAGTTTCCTAAAGACGAAATCATATGTAGTTTGTTTTGTATTCCGCAATTAGTAAATATTTAAAATATGAAAGAAATTATTAACAATTTTGAGAAAATTGAAAAAAACTAAAAAAGTACATCAGTAAAGTATTAGTACCCGAATTTTCCAAAGGATGGGACCTAACATAATTTCCTATTTGTACAGGAAATAGCATATATGTGTTTATTAAAGCTTTTGTGGTTTGAAATATTATTATTAGGAGAATTTTTAATTATAGACCACATTTTTTGTATTAAATATTTATTAAAAATATATAAATACTGTACAACGTTTCAACTGCTTATTCTGCAGCCGTTATCAAGCACTGTGCACTTGCTCCGACTCAAGTGAACTAACAGAGCAAAACTAACTTTTCAGTTAGTTCACTTGAGTCGGAGCAAGTGCACAGTGCTTCATAACGGCTGCAGAATAAGCAGTTGAAACGTTGTACAGTATTTATATATTTTTAATAAATATTTAATACAAAAATGTGGTCTATAATTAAAAATTCTCCTAATAATAAAATAGCATATATTTAAAAATTTTAAAAATCATTAGAGCCGTTTTCGAAAACTGATATTGCTCGTTTAATAGCATAAGATATGATAAGATAGGATAAGATTAAGACAGTTTTTCGAACCCCATTCGAAATTTTCAAAAGTTATTCTAGAATTTTAACGAAACTTTTAGTTTAGTCCAGTAAATTAACAATCAAACACACATAAGAATAGATCTACCTATTTATGTGTGTTTGATTGTTATTCTAGAATCATTATTATTCTAAATTAACAGAGTTTTGAAATTAACAACTTAAAGAAGTGGTTCATTATATTATAGAAAATTTCAAAAATACTTGTGCTACTAGTGTAGCTACATTCTCTAAAATCGATCTCGCATTTCTTTTGAACTTTTAAATTTACTTATATTAATTAACTGACCTTTTAGACAAGTATGACATCTTTTTTTAATTTTTATTATTTCTTTAATTACCTTAAGTAATGTACCAGTTAATGGACGAATGCAAACGATCATAGCCGATTAAAACAAAGCCATTTTCGCATGCTATGTGTACGTTGTAGTTGATCATCCCATTTATCAAGAGCGCTTTTTTTTACCTCTCTCGATTGGTATTCACTCTTCGTTTGGGTTGCCTGCCATTCAAGCGTTCGTTAATTGCTGTTTGGTTTTGCGCAGCTCTTGCACTCAACTTCCTGTTTCTAATAGGTATCCATGGATCTCTCTAATCGTCTCACTAAATACTCGCTTTGCTATTGTTTACGTATATATAAATAATTTAAATTTTTGTTAAATTAGTAAATAACTGATCATTCCAGGTTTATTGGTGGTGGGAAAATCCTTAAAGTGGTAGGAAAATAGAGAATTGACTCTTTTTTTTTTTTTTTTTTTTTTTTCCTCAACTATCTCGCTAGGCTTTGCTCCAAAGTACCTAATATAATAAATTTTCTACAAAATTCTGTCTAAAGTCAATAATAATTAAGGGTGCAAATCTCGGGACCCTTAGTCCTGCAGTGGTTGTTATTGCTTCACTGCTGCGATCTTGGTTATTAAAATTTTATTTTAATTAAAATTTATAAATTTAAACTCAACTAACTGAAGTAGCTAATATGTCGTACTTTATACCATTTATTTCCTACCATGCGTGTTTAAGAGAAGATAAAGAATGATTAGAGGGCGAATTAAAACAAAGCCTTGTTTTTACGACCGTGTATTTTTATTTCCCTTAAATAAAGACTTCTATAGATTATCCTAAGATATTATCAACAAAAAAATTAACTGGTACACTTTCTAAATTTACTTAAACTTTTTTCTAATTTTTCGAGATCTATATATTTGAAAAAGATTTGGATAAGAGTATTCAAAATACCTCGATTCGGACTAGGGCTGCGCAAAATAATCGATTATTGGGTAAATAATGATTTTCGCGAGAGGGAAAAATGGAAATTTTACTAGAGGAAAAAAGGTATAATCGATTATTTTTTCATCTGTCCGGATCCAATAATCGATTAATCTGAAGAATCAATTATTTTAAATAATCGATAATCGATTTTTTCCCATAATCGATCACCCTTAATTCGGACTGAGCCATAGATATATTTAACAAGAGTGTATGTTTTTCGTTGGTGAGCTCAAACTCCCCAAGCCCCCCTCCCCCCGAGATTCGAACCCAGGATCTCCAGCCTTTCCGGGGTATCGGTGTGCTGACCATTGCACCAAAGGTCGAAGGTCCGGTGGCCTGGTGCAATGGACAGCACATTGATGCTGGAGATGCTGGGTTCGATTCTCGGGAGCCATGGGGTGTTTGGCACCATCAAAAAACAACATAGACTCTTGTTAAATTATATTTTTTGTTTCAAAAAAGGCGCATATAAAATGAGTAACCCTTTAATAGGTAAGAATTTTAATAATCTTTGTTTTGAGGATAAGGATAAAAGGAAACAAATATTTTTTTTGTTATGTTAATACAATAAATTTATAAAATCAAATTTCCTGCATTTAGCCTACTTATCAAAATTTAATATACAACAACTATATTTATAATTTGGCAATATTGATAAAGAATAGGCATACTAAACTGGTCCTTTCTAAAAGGAAATCGATCCCCATCTAATTGTGTACTGAATCAGAATCGATACCAAAACCAAATTATTTCACTTTGTGAGTCCAAAAAATATTCCCGTGCATAGCGGGATCAGGATAGTTGTAAATAGTAGCGAGTGTGGGTTAGGCTGGCGCCTGCCCCTCGGTCCTTAGGCCCCAATCGATCGCCGTCGTTTCCCATCGTTCCATCTCCCCCCATGCTTGCTCTGCATCTCTCTCTCCTTTCGCCTCCATCGCTTGTGCCTTCGCCCACATCCATCATCGTAGACAAGCCAGCCAGCCTGAGTCAATAGGCGAGATTGCCGCCTGCATATCGCACCGCCGGATAATCCCCTTGCTGATTAATTATAAACACATACACATATACACACACACATACCGATTGCAAATTAAAACTCAAACGCTCTATCCATCCAACCAACCATTCAGCTTCTCAAATATTCATTCGCTTTGGAAGTGAGAAAGAGAGATGAAAAAAATCAAATTAGCGAGTTATAATTATAGGCTTTAAAAAATTTATTTATTTGTATATATTAATTTACTACTACCGCCCTTGCCCATGGACTAGCGTAGCGCAAAGGTCATGGCCATCTCCAGCAAACTGAAACACTCACACAAGCTAGAAGAAAGGAAAATAGCCGTTGGCCTTCCCTCTCTCCTAGTAATAGTAAAGATACGATGTCAAAAATACTATGTCAAAATTTTGATGGAAATATAAGTTTTAAGCCTCCCTGAACAAAAAACATTGGATCTCGATAAATAATCTTTTTTTCTGTATGTTAACTCAACATCTTAAGAACTAAAAGAGCCACGAGGTTGAAATTTGATATTTAAATTGTGTACAGTGAGTGCCAAAATTAAGTACCACTTAAGAGTTTACACATGTGATTATTTCAATGTTTTTATAAAAGATGATGGAATTCTTAAATGGAAAATTAAAATTTTTTTCATAATAAAACAAAAATGAAATATTCACATGAAGAAAACCCATGGGCGGTACTTAATTTTGGCTCTCAGTGTGACCCAAGGGCGGATCCAGAGGTGTTTCTCGGGGGGGGGGGTAATCTGGTGTGACTCGTCCCACAGCACACAATTTAATTTCGGCAATTTAAAGGCGCATTCTGTACTTGTTGGCCAGAATATAAATACAAATCAAATTTTTAAGTATTAATTTTTAAAATTTTACATTAAAAATAAATTTGTAAATTTGTATCCGCCCTTGGTGTGACCCTCCAAAACTAACAAGCGTAACTAACGTAACTATGGTACACTAACTGTAAGCGTTTGAAGATAATCGAAGTACTAGTATTTAACTGAGATACTTTTTGAATTTTTTCGATTTTCTTAAAATTTAAAAAAATTTAAATTCTCATTTTGTTCTCAAAATCATTTGAAGCCCACTTTACAAAAAACTCTTAAGCGCTCTCAATTATAATACTTTTCAATTTTAATTCCTTTAGACGGAAAACTAACAAAGATTTAATTAATTCGTAATTAAACATTTTGTTTTATTTATTTATTTATTTTTTTATAAACACAATTTTCCATACAACATTAAAAATAAAGAAAAGGTCAAAGTTCATTTGTCATTTGAGAGAAAAGATAAGAAATAATTTTTTTTTTAATTACTCACGTTATTTTATCATCTAATAAATATTTAATCTCGAAAGAAATTCCTTCTTTACCATTTTTTTTTTCATCCATAAATGATGTTGAATAAATTATTCCTCTAAATTGCGTCTTCTTTCATGAAAATTATTTATAAATTATCCTTATTAGTTGGAGTATTTTTTTTTTCTTTAAGTCTCCGGATACACAGTCCATTTACCCTAGAATTATATAAACAAATTATCATACGATTATTTTTTAATTATTTTGTCTAAATACTTTTAATAGAAGGGCAGTGAGTTTGTCGATCCTTCTTCATCCATTCTGATTGATCCTTTAATTCGTAGAAGTAGACATGAAGATATAATTAAATCCGACCTTGCCCTTGATTAATGACTAGCCAACGCATTTTGACTTTGATGCTTGTCCGTGTCTGGACCATTTTCCTTTTGGTACACATCATCAAACTAAGTGTAATTCTATTTTTTCTTTATCTTTTAATTAAGAAAACAGATTTAATCTGATGCATTCTTCAATATTATATTACCATCAATAAAAACATCTCGTTTTATTTATTGTTCCGCATTTCTTAGTTTCTCAGACTTTTTCTTCCTTTTCTCTGGTTTTTCGATATGATTCAGAGGTTCAATTAGTATATTTGCTTTTAATTCAAAAGCAAACAGAACTTATAAAATGAAGTCTAGACTCTCTATAATCTTGTTCAGGTGTTTATATAAGGTCGAGCAAACAATTCATTTTGAACTTAGCAATCAGATTTTATAGATCAGCGATAACGATGCTTTTTATTGACCCACTCAGGTATTCGTAGATTTTTACATATAAGCACTAATTAGATACTAATCAAATTAAGTTTTTGAATATGAAGAGTGGAATTTTATAGTGGTAGAAAAGAATAGTTATATTAGAAACAGTTTTTTTTTTTGCCAAATTTCTTCACGTCTCTAATAAGAATATTTACATCAAAATAATTTGTCCTACCTTTGCACGTATACGTATTCTTTTATGATATAGGGGGTGGTTTTTTAATAAATGATTTCTATCCGAAGAATGAATGCCGAAATGCCCCCTTTTGAGGATGAAATAAAAATAATTTTTATTATAATAAAGAATTCTACACTTTTTTCAAATAGGTTTCGGAATCATTAACCTAAGTCGTTAGAATGGTGTTGATAATGTTGTGTTGATTATGCTTGAGAAGTACAAAGAAAATAATTAATTCTTTTTAAATTTCATTTAACAACTTGTTTCAATTACATCAACTTCAGATTTATTAAAACATGTTGAGGAAATTTTTTTATATTAATACTTTACAGAATTAAGTCAACATTTTTAGATCACCTGAAGAATGTAATCGCGAAACAGCGAATGAAATTTTTATTGATAATATAAAATTTTTGTGTTCTCATAAAAAATATGAAATTTACTTCTACTCTGAGCACAATCAAAACCTTTGTTAATATTTGAATATAATGAAATATTTAGCTACAAAAGGGCCATCGCTGCCTTGGCATCCGAACACATTGTAATAATAAATGAAGATATGAATTGAACAATAGCCTTGCAGCTATTGAAGTCATTCCCAAAGTCGTGATAAAAATTAATAAATTAATTTATAAGCATAAGTTTATGTTTTTTTGTTGGGGGGTCAAATTCCCCATGGTCCCCGGGAATCGAACCCTAGATCTCCATCTTTTCCGGGACATTGGAGAGCTATCCATTGAAACAGGCCACTGGACTCATCAACAAATACTTCCCTATATAAGCATTTTTTTGTTACAAAATAATAAACTGATAAATTGATAAGGCAAACGCCAGCTTACCCTTCTTGTGCTTATCAACGTGAATGCATCATCTGATGAAGGTTGTAGAAATAATTACTACAATGTATTTATTTTTGTAATTAGTAATATTATTTGTATTAATACAAAATAAACTACTATTAATGCCAAATTGAGTTTATTTCGAAATATAAATTGACTTATAAAAGGTTTCGCTTCTACTCCCAAATATATAAAAGTATGTTAATTGCATTTTGGTGGATCATTGACAAAAAGAACATAACATATATCGGTTGTGGGATGTTTACACGTGGAAAACTCATTCAATTTCCATTTTATTGTGGGTTGAAACTTTTCAAGACACACAGACAGGGAGAGAGAAGGAGAAAAACATTCTATCTACTTTTCTAAAGAAGAACCTGTTCCGGTTCAAAAACTACAAACAGTCAATTGGGAAGTAATGAGCAAAGCCAGCCAGCCAGCCAGCCTCTGCCAACTCCCTAGCTCCTGTGTTGTGAGCTCCTTTGAACTGTTCGACGCTCAATCAATCCGCCTCGCTCGGCTGGAAAATCCTCACAAAAAGGGGTCACCTACCCTAATATTCGCCTTTTTAAGAAAAATCTCATTCACTTCATATTAATTGGTTTATGAAAATATCCGAAACCATTATTAATTTAGAGAAACTTAATTATTACTTCGATAGTTCAAAAAAGAATGTAGTCAATTTTATTAAATTCTTGGAAATCTAATGTAAATTACTTTTAAATTCACAGACATCTATTCAAAAAGTATAAAAAAACGGAGAAGTTCACAAAAAAGCAATGGATGTAATTCATGAGGTCCTGCTCCTTCCCAGCCACCCGGCCCATATCTCTGCAGGTCTCTGGTTAACCAAGTCATCCCATTTTTAAGGCACTTAGGCCACCTCAAATCGGGCTCTTTGAGCCTGTGAGGTGTGATTTTCTCCCACTTTCCTTCTCTAAGGGAATACTTCGGCAAGGTTGAATTATTTGTGGCATGCTGGACTGGAACCCGAGTTGTGTTGAAACTTCAAATCCGTAATCCCAGCTTGTCACTTGCATCCCTCATAAAAGGTAGTTATTGATAGTTATTTCTAAGCTATGATCGGAATATCAAAATTCGTTATCAACATATAAATGTCTTCTTTTTTTTTAATTTTTCGGCATCTTAGACGATTAACTTTTACAAATTAATTTTTTTTTTTTACACCAATTAATTAGGAAAGTGAAAACTTTCGATTTCTTCATCTAATCAGAATTTTTCTCATTTTTAATTCACATCTAAATTTTATTCTATTCTTTAATCAGAATTCAAACGTTAAATGAATAATGAATATACTCCAAATTTGCTAGTTGTTAATTATTATTATATTCATGTCCTAATAAATTTCATCATCATCATTGTTCTTGCTCTTGCCCCGAAGAAAATAAAAACCATCAACACTTTCTTCTTTTTAAACAACCTCTTTTTCAAGTATAATAATAATAATCTCATATGAATGAAACTCCTTCGTTCCTTGCTTTAACAACATCTTCATTTGAGCAACCCTTTAAATGAAATACGACCAAATTTACAATTTAATGGATAAATCTAGCACGCCTCTGTACAAATTTCTCAAGTTTATTATAATAAAAGCAGGATAAATTTATGTTTATTGTTATTATTATTATTATAAATATTGACAATAAACGCCCCCGGGTCTGGCGTAGTAGGTAGCGTGCCTACCTCCTATACCAAACGTCGCGGGTTCGGACCCAGGCAGTCCGATGATTTTATTTAAGCCATTTGGATACCAGATGGCTTAAATAGAAATGCCTGAACCCCCAATATATATATTAATTACAACGGTTATCGTCTAAAGTCTTAAATGGCCTGAGTTGCCGAAAAGACTGTGTGAGTGTGAGTGTGAATGAGAAAAAAGTGTGAGTGTGACAATAAACACTTAATTTAATAAAGTATTTCTTTGTAGTTAAGATTAAAATCTGTCACGCCAATTACAAGCAGTGATTGTAAATGATCATCTTATAAATTTGCCCTGTACTTTGATTTCAAATACTTTATCCTGGAAAATGTTTGTTTGTACAGTGAGGGACAATATTGAGTCCCACCCATGCGTTTTCTACTTGTGATTATTTTATTGTTTTATTAAAAGAAAATAAAAATCTTTATTGAAAATTATCTAGGTTTGAACCTTGAAAGTTTCCATTAAAAAATATATATTTTTTTTAAAAACAATGAAATAATCACAAGTAGAAAACGCATGGGTGGGACTCAATATTGTCCCTCACTGTACATACTGGTATAACATGGTAGTTAATCCAAAACATTGAGATAAATTTACCAGCAAATTGTTTTAAATGGAAACTCTTTTGCATCCAAATATTTATAAAATATATATTTAACTCTTTCAGTCCTTCGGGCTCGGTGTAGTTGGTAGCGCGCCTGCTTTGTATACCAAGGGCCGAGGGTTCGGATCCCAGGCAGTCCGATGATTTTATTTAAACCATTTGGTTACTAAATAACTTAAATAAGAATGCCTGGACCTCCATTGGATATATTTACCACTGTGTGTATGTGTGTCACACACACACACACATTCTCACAATCTTTTCGGCAACTCAGGTCATATAAGACTTTACCGTTGATTAATTAATATATATATTTGGGGTCCAGGCAATCTTATTTGGACCCTGTTACGCTTTAGTGTGTCAAGCGCCAGTTAACGAGTTTTGAGAAAATTGACAATAAAGTTTTTTGTTTTCATTGGATTCTATATAATTTTTTTTGTCAATTGTGCAAGTAACATTAAATATAAATTTTTTTAGGACATATTTCATAAAAAAAAAGCATTTGAAACAATATTCCGTGCTTAATACAATTTTTAATTTTTTGGCGCTTGACACACTATTACATAACAGGGTCCATTTAAGCCATTTGTTCTAAATGGCTTAAATAAAATCATCGGACTTTCTGGGATCCGAATCGGCGATCCTTTGTATAGCCGAAAAAAGTTGATTAGAATTTTATTTAACCGAATTTCACCGTCTTTTAAACAAACTAAAAACCGTTATTTCGTGTTACAAAAAGCTCATTTGGAAAAATTTAAAAAAACAATTGGTATGATTAACAATACCTTTATAGGAAACGCTCGATAAAGCTATAAAATTAACATATTTATTGATTCATTAAACATAGTGATAAAGATTTTTTAATTAAAGGCTTTTCATTTCATTTCCCCTTTAATTATAATGGATACTCCGCTTGGAAATTGTTTTTTTTTTTTTCGACTCCCTCTCCATTTATTATTTATCAATAGAATGAATAGATAGATGTTTATCTCTAGAATGTACGACTTTCTGCCACGACTACGAGACAACCGATGATGATAGACCGACTGGTACCTGGCGGTTCTGTTCCCTGCCCTTACGCCCTTCGCCTAGTGCCACCAGTCACTAGGCCTGTTTATGTTCCAACCTCTCAATCATTTCCTCATAATGAGGTTATTATTAAAATAATAATAATAAGTTGTTTTAGTCATGTTTCTTTTTTATATATCGCTACTTAAACCAACGGACCGTTCAATACCAGACAATAAAATAATTATTCTACAATATTACTTTAAGTATGTACTGTAAGTTCTGGTGTTATTATATTCTTGAAATAAAAATGAACATAATCGAAATCTTTTTATACCTGGAAAAACTTTGGTTTCAATATTTGTTTATTATTTCTCCTGAAAGAATATTAATATGAGAGAAATTCTGAAGGCAAAGGTTCGCATTCCGTACCAGGTAAAAAATTTAGAAGAAAACGCAGCCAAAATTTTTTCTTTAAAAAATTTAAAAAAATTTTCTCTAAAAAATTCATTTTATTTTTTGATACCTTTCAATTGAAATCAATAGGGACGGGGGTCTAAATGGCCCCACATGCCGTTTATATATTAGGACTGACCGAATATTCGGTTTCGGTTATGGTTTCGGCCAGTTTCGGCCAAAAAGTAGCCGAAACTTTCGGCCGGCCGAAACCTGAGTCTGAAAAAATGGGATGAGACTCGCATGCAAAAAAAAAGGTCAAATGATTTGCACTTGAGGGAGAAAAAAATTTAGTCTCTGTAAAAAAAAGGTAATGTAATTTTCACCGGAGGGGAAAAAATTTTCCGCAGGGCGGAAAATATAAAAAAAAAACAAGAAGGTAAAATGATATGAATTTTTTATAGGAAATACAAGTTTCGGTTTCGGTTACGATTTCGGCCGAAATTAAGATTGAGGCCGATTATTCGGTTTCGGTTTCAGTTGAAAATCTTGTTTCAGTCGGATTCTAATATATATATTTCAAAACCCCTAGGATCTGCCATTTCTCGGCTAATCCTTATAATTCAATTTGAAATGTTCAACTTTTTTTTTTTTTTACTTAAAAATCTCATTTACACAACATTCTTAATGAAAATCTCATCACAGATTTACATACGTATATTAACGAAGGACTAATTTGGACTTCGTTTTAATTGAATGAATTTTAGGTAAATACTGTATTTACGAGGTAAAATTGATTAAGTAATTAAAACGAAGTCCAAATTAGTCCTTCGTTAATATACGTATGTAAATCTGTGATGAGATTTTCATTAAGAATGTTGTGTAAATGAGATTTTTAAGTAAAAAAAAAAAAAAAAGTTGAACATTTCAAATTGAATTATAAGGATTAGCCGAGAAATGGCAGATCCTAGGGGTTTTGAAATATATATATTAGAATCCGACCGAAACAAGATTTTCAACTGAAACCGAAACCGAATAATCGGCCTCAATCTTAATTTCGGCCGAAATCGTAACCGAAACCGAAACTTGTATTTCCTATAAAAAATTCATATCATTTTACCTTCTTGTTTTTTTTTTATATTTTCCGCCCTGCGGAAAATTTTTTCCCTCCGGTGAAAATTACTTTACCTTTTTTTACAGAGACTAAATTTTTTTCTCCCTCAAGTGCAAATCATTTGACCTTTTTTTTTTGCATGCGAGTCTCATCCCATTTTTTTCAGACTCAGGTTTCGGCCGGCCGAAAGTTTCGGCTACTTTTTGGCCGAAACTGGCCGAAACCATAACCGAAACCGAATATTCGGTCAGTCCTAATATATAAACGGCATGTGGGGCCATTTAGACCCCCGTCCCTATTGATTTCAATTGAAAGGTATCAAAAAATAAAATGAATTTTTTAGAGAAAATTTTTTTAAATTTTTTAAAGAAAAAATTTTGGCTGCGTTTTCTTCTAAATTTTTTACCTGGTACGGAATGCGTACCTTTGCCTTCAGAATTTCTCTCATATTAATATTCTTTCAGGAGAAATAATAAACAAATATTGAAACCAAAGTTTTTCCAGGTATAAAAAGATTTCGATTATGTTCATTTTTATTTCAAGAATATAATAACACCAGAACTTACAGTACATACTTAAAGTAATATTGTAGAATAATTATTTTATTGTCCGGTATTGAACGGTCCGTTGGTTTAAGTAGCGATATATAAAAAAGAAACATGACTAAAACAACTTATTATTATTATTTTAATAATAACCTCATTATGAGGAAATGATTGAGAGGTAGGAACATAAACAGGCCTAGTGACTGGTGGCACTAGGCGAAGGGCGTAAGGGCAGGGAACAGAACCGCCAGGTACCAGTCGGTCTATCATCATCGGTTGTCTCATAGTCGTGGCAGAAAGTCGTACATTCTAGAGATAAACATCTATCTATTCATTCTATTGATAAATAATAAATGGAGAGGGAGTCGAAAAAAAAAACAATTTCCAAGCGGAGTATCCATTATAATTAAAGGGGAAATGAAATGAAAAGCCTTTAATTAAAAAATCTTTATCACTATGTTTAATGAATCAATAAATATGTTAATTTTATAGCTTTATCGAGCGTTTCCTATAAAGGTATTGTTAATCATACCAATTGTTTTTTTAAATTTTTCCAAATGAGCTTTTTGTAACACGAAATAACGGTTTTTAGTTTGTTTAAAAGACGGTGAAATTCGGTTAAATAAAATTCTAATCAACTTTTGGCGGCTATACTAAGGATCGCCGATTCGGATCCCAGAAAGTCCGATGATTTTATTTAAGCCATTTAGAACAAATGGCTTAAATGGACCCTGTTATGTAATAGTGTGTCAAGCGCCAAAAAATTAAAAATTGTATTAAGCACGGAATATTGTTTCAAATGCTTTTTTTTATGAAATATGTCCTAAAAAAATTTATATTTAATGTTACTTGCACAATTGACAAAAAAAAATTATATATAATCCAATGAAAACAAAAAACTTTAATGTTAATTTTCTCAAAACTCGTTAACTGGCGCTTGACACACTAATGCGTAATAGGGTCCGAATAAGAATGCCTGGACCCCAAATATATATATTAATTAATCTACGGTAAAGTCTTATATGGCCTGAGTTGCCGAAAAGACTGTGAGAATGGGTGTGTGTGTGTGACACACATACACACAGTGGTAAATATATCCAATGGAGGTCCAGGCATTCTTATTTAAGTTATTTAGTAACCAAATGGTTTAAATAAAATCATCGGACTGCCTGGGATCCGAACCCTCGGCCCTTGGTATACAAAGCAGGCGCGCTACCAACTACACCGAGCCCGAAGGACTGAAAGAGTTAAATATATATTTTATAAATATTTGGATGCAAAAGAGTTTCCATTTAAAACAATTTGCTGGTAAATTTATCTCAATGTTTTGGATTAACTACCATGTTATACCAGTATGTACAAGTGAGGGACAATATTGGTCCCACCCATGCGTTTTCTACTTGTGATTATTTCATTGTTTTTAAAAAAAATATATATTTTTTAATGGAAACTTTCAAGGTTCAAACCTAGATAATTTTCAATAAAGATTTTTATTTTCTTTTAATAAAACAATAAAATAATCACAAGTAGAAAACGCATGGGTGGGACTCAATATTGTCCCTCACTGTACAAACAAACATTTTCCAGGATAAAGTATTTGAAATCAAAGTACAGGGCAAATTTATAAGATGATCATTTACAATCACTGCTTGTAATTGGCGTGACAGATTTTAATCCTAACTACAAAGAAATACTTTATTAAATTAAGTGTTTATTGTCAATATTTATAATAATAATAATAACAATAAACATAAATTTATCCTGCTTTTATTATAATTAACTTGAGAAATTTGTACAGAGGCGTGCTAGATTTATCCATTAAATTGTAAATTTGGTCGTATATCATTTAAAGGGTTGCTCAAATGAAGATGTTGTTAAAGCAAGGAACGAAGGAGTTTTATTCATATGAGATTACTAGTCGCAAAAGCCCGCCTTCGGCGGGCTTTCTGTCTTAAGGGTGGGGGCTACGCCCCCTGGACCCCTTTGCTCGCCGAAGGCAATTTGGGATATTTCTTGTTGCAATGCAAGTGTTAAGATGTTAAGGAAGGATCTTGTATTCAAGCGAGGCGAGGGTACCGATTGGGAACAGCACAAAAGGGTCTGTTTATGACTGTTTAAAGGGTCAGTCACCTCTCTTCGTTTTTCAACTGCTGCGTAGCCCCCACCCCCAGCCCATAGTCAGGTAGGAAGCTGGTTCACACAGCACCAAGGACGCTCTCTAATTTCTAGCCAATTTGTTGATTTTGTGTTCCCATATTGAAGAAATTTGATTATAATTAATTTTCCAAAACATTTAAGAGATTCAAATTATTACTACGTTACTCCCAGAGCCATATACTATATGTATACTTAATTTCAAATGGATTCATTGGAAATTGTGGATTTCTATAGAACATATACATACATATTTACATACATACATACATTTTTCCCATTTCATTTTTATATATATAGATTATTATTATACTTGAAAAAGAGGTTGTTTAAAAAGAAGAAAGTGTTGATGGTTTTTATTTTCTTCGGGGCAAGAGCAAGAACAATGAAGATGATGAAATTTATTAGGACATGAATATAATAATAATTAACAACTAGCAAATTTGGAGTATATTCATTATTCATTTAACGTTTGAATTCTGATTAAAGAATAGAATAAAATTTAGATGTGAATTAAAAATGAGAAAAATTTGATTAGATGAAGAAATCGAAAGTTTTCACTTTCCTAATTAATTGGTGTAAAAAAAAAAAATTAATTTGTTAAAGTTAATCGTCTAAGATGCCGAAAAATTAAAAAAAAAGAAGACATTTATATGTTGATAACGAATTTTGATATTACGATCATAGCTTAGAAATAACTATCAATAACTACCTTTTATGAGGGATGCAAGTGACGAGCTGGGATTACGGATTTGAAGTTTCAACACAACTCGGGTTCCAGTCCAGCATGCCACAAATAATTCAACCTTGACGAAGTATTCCCTTAGAGAAGGAAAGTGGGAGAAAATCACACCTCACGGGCTCAAAGACCCCGATTTGAGGTGGCCTAAGTGCCTTAAAAATGGGATGACTTGGTTAACCAGAGACCTGCAGAGATATGGGCCGGGTGGCTGGGAAGGAGCAGGACCTCATGAATTACATCCATTGCTTTTTTGTGAACTTCTCCGTTTTTTTATACTTTTTGAATAGATGTCTGTGAATTTAAAAGTAATTTACATTAGATTTCCAAGAATTTAATAAAATTGACTACATTCTTTTTACTTTCTCTTACCTATGTATATATGTAATATATATATAGAGAGAGTGTATTGGATTCATGTCAAAAATTCGATGTCGAGATTTTGATGGATCTTCACGTTTTGAGGTCCACTGAATCCAAAAAAGTGGTTTTCGCGACATGGTCTGTCTGTGGGTGTGTGGGTGGGTGTGTGGGTGTGTGGGTGGGTGTGTGTTCAATTTTAAGCATGAAGGAATTGAGCTACGAGGTTGAAATTTTATATTTAACTTAAACACCCACCGGGACAGGAAAAATAAGCTTTTAATCAAAATCGGCCAAAGAGTACTAGTACTTTACTGATGTACTTTTTCAGTTTTTTTCGATTTTCTCAAAATTTGCTCCAACGATTTTTTTTAAAATTCAAAAATCAATTATTTTTTAGATGCTCTTTAAAATGTATATTCTCATTTTGCGATTGAAATCTTCTGAAGACCAATTTACTCTTGTATTTCATAGGGAAGATAGGAGAAATGGTTGCCATGGTAACAAAATATAAATATTTTCCCATACTTATAAATTTTACATCTGAATTCAAATGTTCCGTACTGTCGGGAACTAAATATATGTCGACACAAAAAATCTGGTGTGACAAGCACAGAACACAACTTTCGATTACCGAAGGTAAGAGAAAGTTGTGTGCTGTGCGCCAGTCACACCAGATTTTTTGAACTATCGAAGTAATAATTAAGTTTCTCTAAATTAATAATGGTTTCGGATATTTTCATAAACCAATTAATATGAAGTGAATGAGATTTTTCTTAAAAGGCGAATATTAGGGTAGGTGACCCCTTTTTGTGAGGATTTTCCAGCCGAGCGAGGCGGATTGATTGAGCGTCGAACAGTTCAAAGGAGCTCACAACACAGGAGCTAGGGAGTTGGCAGAGGCTGGCTGGCTGGCTGGCTGGCTTTGCTCATTACTTCCCAATTGACTGTTTGTAGTTTTTGAACCGGAACAGGTTCTTCTTTAGAAAAGTAGATAGAATGTTTTTCTCCTTCTCTCTCCCTGTCTGTGTGTCTTGAAAAGTTTCAACCCACAATAAAATGGAAATTGAATGAGTTTTCCACGTGTAAACATCCCACATCCGATATATGTTATGTTCTTTTTGTCAATGATCCACCAAAATCCAATTAACATACTTTTATATATTTGGGAGTAGAAGCGTAAACCTTTTAAAAGTTAATTTATATTTCGAAATAAAACTCAATTTGGCATTAAACGTAGTTTGGTTTATTTTGTTTTAATACCTAATAATTACAAAAATAAATACGACATTGCAGTAAATATTTCTACAACCTTCATCAGATGATGCATTCACTTTGATAAGTACAAGAAGGGTAAGGTGGCGTTTGCCTTATCAATTTATCAGTTTATATTAATAACACTAGTCGACAAAAATGAACTTTTTTTCTTTCACAAGAATGAAGATATGAAATTCTACAAGTATTTTTCATGCTGAATTCAAATATCATTTCAGTTTTTCCCCATCAGGCACAGTTTTAGAGATATAGAGCAAAATAGATTTTAGTCGAAAATGGGCTCTAAAACGGCTTTTATTTAGAATGTTCAAATTATTTTTAACGGGACACCCCGTCAGATTATGCAGATAGTTAGAATACATATAAATTTTAAGTTTCATCCCAATCGGAGGTCATTTAGACGTGCCGCAAACGGCTTAAAGTTTTAAAAAATCGAAATTTTCAAGATTTTTTTTGCTTTGGTCACCCCTAATACAATTTTAGATATCCCTGAATGAAAAAAACATATATGTACGATATTCTATAGTTCTTTGGCTTTCTAAAAATCATTCATTCGTAAAAATCTGTTAATTATTAACGAAATTATTAACAAAAACGTGAGCAAAGAAAAAACACAAGTATACTCACTGAACGAAAAAAATGGACCTCTTGTTCTTTTAGAAGTATAAATAAAGAAATCAGTTTCAAAAAAATATTTTTTTTAATAATATATAATAAAGTTAGTGCCCGTGAACCTATGCTCCAAGAGGATACATTAGCTTCTCGTAGATAGGGTTCGCTTTTTAATTCAATTGAAGTCCATTTTTTTCGTCCAGTGAGTGTACTTGTGTTTTTTCTTTGCTCACGTTTTTGTTAATAATTTCGTTAATAATTAACAGATTTTTACGAATGAATGCTTTTTAGAAAGCCAAAGAACTATAGAATATCGTACATATATGTTTTTTTCATTCAGGGATCTCTAAAATTGTATTAGGGGTGACCAAAGCAAAAAAAATCTTGAAAATTTCGATTTTTTAAAACTTTAAGCCGTTTGCGGCACGTCTAAATGACCTCCGATTGGGATGAAACTTAAAATTTATATGTATTCTAACTATCTGCATAATTTGACGGGGTGTCCCGTTAAAAATAATTTGAACATTCTAAATAAAAGCCGTTTTAGAGCCCATTTTCGACTAAAATCTATTTTGCTCTATATCTCTAAAACTGTGCCTGATGGAAAAATTCTAACTACATATCTGAATTCAGGGTGAAAAAATGTACTAGGTTCACTAATCAGATTTCTTGTGAAAAAAACCTTGTCGACTAGTGTAATTATTGAAATTCTCTTGTTACAGAAAAATGCTTATATAGGGAAGTATTTGTTGATGAGTCCGGTGGCTTGGTTCAAAGGATAGCCCTCCAAAGTCCCGGAAAAGATGGAGATCTAGGGTTCGATTCCCAAGGACCATGGGGAGCTTGACCCACCAACAAAAAAACATAAACTTATGCTTATAAATTAATTTATTAATTTTTATCACAACTTTGGGAATGACTTCAATAGCTGCAAGGCTATTGTTCAATTCATATCTTCATTTATTATTACAATGTGTTCGGATGGCAAGGCAGCGATGGCCCTTTTGTAGCTAAATATTTCATTATATTCAAATATTAACAAAGGTTTTGATTGTGCTCAGAGTAGAAGTAAATTTCATATTTTTTATGAGAACACAAAAATTTTATATTATCAATAAAAATTTCATTCGCTGTTTCGCGATTACATTCTTCAGGTGATCTAAAAATGTTGACTTAATTCTGTAAAGTATTAATATAAAAAAATTTCCTCAACATGTTTTAATAAATCTGAAGTTGATGTAATTGAAACAAGTTGTTAAATGAAATTTAAAAAGAATTAATTATTTTCTTTGTACTTCTCAAGCATAATCAACACAACATTATCAACACCATTCTAACGACTTAGGTTAATGATTCCGAAACCTATTTGAGAAAAGTGTAGAATTCTTTATTATAATAAAAATTATTTTTATTTCATCCTCAATTCGGCATTCTTCGGATAGAAATCATTTATTCAAAAACCACCCTCTGTATCACAAAAGAATACGTGCAAAGTTAGGACAAATTATTTTGATGTAAATATTCTTATTAGAGACTTGAATAAATTTGGCATTCTTAAGGAAGAAAAAAAAAACTGTTTCTAATAAAACTATTCTCTTTTCTACCACTATAAAATTCCACTCTTCATATTCAAAAGCTTAATTAGATTAGTATCTAATTAGTGCTTATATGTAAAAATCTACGAATACCTGAGTGGGTCAATAAAAAGCATCGTTATCGCTGATCTATAGAATCTGATTGCTAAGTTCAAAATGAATTGTTTGCTCGACCTTATATAAACACCTGAACAAGATTATAGAGAGTCTAGACTTCATTTTATAAGTTCTGTTTGCTTTTGAATTAAAAGCAAATATACTAATTGAACCTCTGAATCATATCGAAAAACCAGAGAGAAGGAAGAAAAAGTCTGAGAAACTAAGAAATGCGGAACAATAAATAAAACGAGATGTTTTTATTGATGGTAATATAATATTGAAGAATGCATCAGATTAAATCTGTTTTCTTAATTAAAAGATAAAGAAAAAATAGAATTACACTTAGTTTGATGATGTGTACCAAAAGGAAAATGGTCCAGACACGGACAAGCGTCAAAGTCAAAATGCGTTGGCTAGTCATTAATCAAGGGCAAGGTCGGATTTAATTATATCTTCATGTCTACTTCTACGAGTTAAAGGATCAATCAGAATGGATGAAGAAGGATCGACAAACTCACTGCCCTTCTATTAAAAGTATTTAGACAAAATAATTAAAAAATAATCGTATGATAATTTGTTTATATAATTCTAGGGTAAATGGACTGTGTATCCGGAGACTTAAAGAAAAAAAATACTCCAACTAATAAGGATAATTTATAAATAATTTTCATGAAAGAAGACGCAATTTAGAGGAATAATTTATTCAACATCATTTATGGATGAGAAAAAAATGGTAAAGGAGGAATTTCTTTCGAGATTAAATATTTATTAGATGATAAAATAACGTGAGTAATTAAAAAAAAAAATTATTTCTTATCTTTTCTCTCAAATGACAAATGAACTTTGACCTTTTCTTTATTTTTAATGTTGTATGGAAAATTGTGTTTATAAAAAAATAAATAAATAAATAAAAAAAATGTTTAATTACGAATTTAATTAAATCTTTGTTAGTTTTCCGTCTAAAGGAATTAAAATTGAAAAGTATAATAATTGAGAGCGCTTAAGAGTTTTTTGTAAAAGTGGGCTTCAAATGATTTTGAGAACAAAATGAGAATTTAAATTTTTTTTAAATTTTAAGAAAATCGAAAAAATTCAAAAAGTATCTCAGTTAAATACTAGTACTTCGATTATCTTCAAACGCTTACAGTTAGTGTACCATAGTTACGTTAGTTACGCTTGTTAGTTTTGGAGGGTCACACCAAGGGCGGATACAAAGGGGGAGTAAAGGGGGTAATTACCCCCTCCCCCCACCCCGAGATTTAAAAAATACCTTTTTTTCGCAAAAAAATTTATTTTTAATGTAAAATTTTAAAAATTAATACTTAAAAATTTGATTTGTATTTATATTCTGGCCAACAAGTACAGAATGCGCCTTTAAATTGCCGAAATTAAATTGTGTGCTGTGGGACGAGTCACACCAGATTACCCCCCCCCCCCCCGAGAAACACCTCTGGATTCGCCCTTGGGTCACACTGAGAGCCAAAATTAAGTACCGCCCATGGGTTTTCTTCATGTGAATATTTCATTTTTGTTTTATTATGAAAAAAATTTTAATTTTCCATTTAAGAATTCCATCATCTTTTATAAAAACATTGAAATAATCACATGTGTAAACTCTTAAGTGGTACTTAATTTTGGCACTCACTGTACACAATTTAAATATCAAATTTCAACCTCGTGGCTCTTTTCGTTCTTAAGATGTTGAGTTAACATACAGAAAAAAGATTATTTATTGAGATCCAATTTTTTTTGTTCAGGGAGGCTTAAAACTTATATTTCCATCAAAATCTTGACATAGTATTTTTGACATCGTGTCTTTACTATTACTAGGAGAGAGGGAAGGCCAACGGCTATTTTCCTTTCTTCTAGCTTGTGTGAGTGTTTCAGTTTGCTGGAGATGGCCATGACCTTTGCATACGCTAGTCCATGGGCAAGGGCGGTAGTAGTAAATTAATATATACAAATAAATAAATTTTTTAAAGCCTATAATAATTATTATAACTCGCTAATTTGATTTTTTTCATCTCTCTTTCTCACTTCCAAAGCGAATGAATATTTGAGAAGCTGAATGGTTGGTTGGATGGATAGAGCGTTTGAGTTTTAATTTGCAATCGGTATGTGTGTGTGTATATGTGTATGTGTTTATAATTAATCAGCAAGGGGATTATCCGGCGGTGCGATATGCAGGCGGCAATCTCGCCTATTGACTCAGGCTGGCTGGCTTGTCTACGATGATGGATGTGGGCGAAGGCACAAGCGATGGAGGCGAAAGGAGAGAGAGATGGAGAGCAAGCATGGGGGGGGAGATGGAACGATGGGAAACGACGGCGATCGATTGGGGCCTAAGGACCGAGGGGCAGGCGCCAGCCTAACCCACACTCTCGCTACTATTTACAACTATCCTGATCCCGCTATGCACGGGAATATTTTTTGGACTCACAAAGTGAAATAATTTGGTTTTGGTATCGATTCTGAGTACGCAATTAGATGGGAATCGATTTCCTCTTAGAAAGGACCAGTTTAATACGCCTCTTCTTTATCAATATTGCCAAATTGTAAATAAAGTTGTTCTATATTAAATTTTGATAAGTAGGCTATATGCTGGAAATTTGATTTTATAAATTTATTGTATTAACATAACAAAAAAAAATATCTTTCCTTTTAACCTTATCCACAAAACAAAGATTATTAAAATTCTTATCTATTAAAGGGTTACTCATTTTATGTGCGCCTTTTTTGAAAAAAAAAAAAATATAATTTAAAAAGAATCTATGTATTTTTTTTGATGGTGCCAAACACCCCATGGCTCCCGAGAATCGAACACAGCATTTCCAGCATCAGTGTGCTCTCCATTGCACCAGGCTACAGGGCCTTCGACCTTTGGTGCAATGGACAGCACACCGAAGGCTGGAGATCCTGGGTTCGAATCCCCGGGGGGGGAGTTTGAGCTAACCAACAAAAAACATACACTCTTGTTAAATATATCTATGGCTCAGTCAGAATTAGGAGTGTTCGATTATGGAGAAAAAATGGATTATCGATTATGAAAAATAATCGATTATTCCGATTAATCGATTATTGGATCCGGACAGAGGAAAAAATAATCGATTATACCTTTTTTCACTAGTAAAATTTCCATTTTTCCCTCTCGCAAAAATCATTATTTACCCAAAAATCGATTATGAAAAATAATCGATTATTTTGCGCAGCCCTAGTCCTAATCGAGGTATTTTGAATACTCTTATCCAAATCTTATTCAAATATATAGATCTCGAAAAATTAGAAAAAAGTTTAAGTAAATTTAGAAAGTGTACCAGTTAATTTTTTTGTTGATAATATCTTAGGATAATCTATAGAGGTCTTTATTTAAGGGAAATAAAAATACACGGTCGTAAAAACAAGGCTTTGTTTTAATTCGCCCTCTAATCATTCTTTATCTTCTCTTAAACACGCATGGTAGGAAATAAATGGTATAAAGTACGACATATTAGCTACTTCAGTTAGTTGAGTTTAAATTTATAAATTTTAATTAAAATAAAATTTTAATAACCAAGATCGTAGCAGTGAAGTAATAACAACCACTGTAGGACTAAGGGTAGCGGTTCCGAGATTTGAAGCCTTAATTATTATTGACTTTAGACAGAATTGTGTAGGAAATTTATTATATTAGGTACTTTGGAGCAAAGCCTAGCGAGATAGTTGAGAAAAACTAAAAAAAAAAGTCAATTTTCCATTTTCCTAGCACTTTAAGGATTTTCCCACCAACAATAATCCTGGAATGATCGGTTATTTACTAATTTAACAAAAATTAAGTTATATATATATATATATACGTAAACAATAGCAAAGCGAGTATTTAGTGAGATGATTAGAGAGATCCATGGATACCTATTAGAAACAGGAAGTTGAGTGCAAGAGCTGCGCAAAACCAAACAGCAATTAACGAACGCTTGAAATGGCAGGCAACCCAAACGAAGAGTGAATACCAATCGAGAGAGGTAAAAAAAGCGCTCTTGATAAATGGGATGATCAACTACAACGTACACATAGCATGCGAAAATGGCTTTGTTTTAATCGGCTATGATCGTTTGCATTCGTCCATTAACTGGTACATTACGTTAAGGTAATTAAAGAAATAATAAAAATTAAAAAAAGATGTCATACTTGTCTAAAACGTCAGTTAATTAATATAATAAGTAAATTTAAAAGTTCAAAAGAAATGCGAGATCGATTTTAGAGAATGTAGCTACACTAGTAGCACAAGTATTTTTGAAATTTTCTATAATATATATAATGAACCACTTCTTTAAGTTGTTAATTTCAAAACTCTGTTAATTTAGAATAATAATGTTTCTAGAATAACAATCAAACACACACAGGGGCGTATATAGGGGGGGCCGAGGGGGGCACGGGCCCCCCCCCCCCCCGAAATTTCCCAAACACATATACATATATAGGGATATACAGACATCAGCCAAAACAAATTTTTCCGCAGGACGGAAAACTTTGGTTCCACAAAAGAAAAAATGTTCCGCAAAAAATTTCGTGTGAAAAAAAAATATAGTTTCTTAAAAAAAAATTTTCCGCAGAAAAATTTTTGAGTTCGGCGCCCCCGAAAAAAAATATCTATATACGCCCCTGAACACACATAAACGAGTAGATCTATTCTTATGTGGGTTTGATTGTTAATTTACTGGACTAAACTAAAAGTTTCGTTAAAATTCTAGAATAACTTTTGAAAATTTCGAATGGGGGTTCGAAAAACTGTCTTATCCTATCTTATCTTATGCTATTAAAACGAGCAATATCAGTTCTCGAAAACGGCTCTAATGATTTTTAAAATTTTTAAATATATGCTATTTCCTGTACAAATAAGAAATTATGCTAGGTCCCATCCTTTGGAAAATTCGGGTACTAATACTTTACTGATGTACTTTTTTTTAGTTTTTTTTTTTTTTTTTTTTTTTTTTTTTCAATTTTCTCAAAATTGTTAATAATTTCTTTCATATTTTAAATATTTACTAATTGCGGAATACAAAACAAACTACATATGATTTCGTCTTTAGGAAACTTCGAGTACTAGTACTTTACTGATACACTTTTTTAATTCAATGAAGAATAGAAATTGCTGTGGTGATGATTGAATAAGGAGCGCTATGAGCATGAGGCGTAACTAGAGGGGACCCGGA